>JAKSZP010012156.1:0-100910 GCA_022478985.1 Massospora cicadina | reverse complement strand
GGTATTCTTGTTATAACGGTTCTATTGAATGATTCTGAAGTTCAAAGATGGGCTTAAAACTGTTTTTTAATGAGAGTCAAAAAAAACAAAAAAGATTGGGAGAATATAAACTACTTTATTGAGTTAAAAAGTTTTGATATTTATAGGGCGTGTAGGGACATGGCGTCTTAGGGACCTTTGCAGCCCCTTATAAGTAGGAACTTTTTATTGCCTTATAGATCATCAGACTGGTCAGCACCCTCATTGTTCTGCATCATCTTTGTGTCCGCAGTAATGAGGGTCATGCCACTTTTAATTTAGGAAGTAAAACGGGATTCAAGAAGGTGTTTCCATCATTTCATATATGCATAATGTTTCCTGAATAAATCTAGTTTTTAGCGCCTTCAGGGTATTGTTCTGTTAGCGCTAGTCTTATAGTTAATCTGTCAAGGCTTGATTTGAGAGCAGGGATTTCAGCTTGCTCGTCATCTTGAATCCTGACAATGCACCCTCAAGATCATATTGAAGGGGTATAGGGCTGAAGGAACAGTCCATGAACTCAATTTGCATTTTCCCTGATTAACGTCAGCAATGGAATACTCCGAGTTTATCTTATAGATGACCTTATAAGGTTCAGAACAAAGAACAATGAGCTGTTTTCATCAAACCCTGGGTCAATGGTGATAGAAGAGAATTAGATAACATAATTAAAAGATTGGTAATGAGGGCCAGCCAAAATTAAATTGGGATGTCTCCCTTCATGTGTTGTTGACAATGCCTTGTGTGGCTAGGGCTTAGCTGGACAATCTTATTGCATAAGGCCCTCATATTTAAATCAGAGTTCTCAGGTGCTGAGGTCTCATAATGACTGAACGCCACTTAACAGCTGAAGTGAACGCCCATATAGAGCTATGGAGGGAAACATCTTAATTACTCTTTGGTAGCTTATTCTGTAAGAAAGCAAAGTGCTGGTCAGATAATGATTCTAGTGAGCAGGATTGGAAGCCTCCATCTTCTGCAAAATAGAGATAAGTGTTCCATTAGCACATTTTACTACCTCATTAGCCGATGGGTTGTAAGGGAAGGTAAAAATCTTATTAGTACCAAAAGTGAGGTAATTTCTTGGACTACAGCTAGATGAAATTCAAACCATTATTCAAAAGTAAAGTTTGTATGCAGCATGCTGGGTAAAAATGGATTGAATAAGAAAGAAAGCCATGAACTTTGCAGTGGCAGTGGGGACCAAAATCACTTAATCCATTTGGTCAGATGGTCACGTCAGAAGGATATATCTAAGGTCATGCAGCCCGGTGGGAAGATGGCCTACTACATGAATGAAAACAACATTAAAAGGTTTGTTGGGTCAATGACCAAGCTTTGATAAAAGATTTGTCCAATCTGAGTCAAGCAAGCTATGCAAACATCCAGAACCTCTTGGATGGTTTCTACCATTCAGTCCCAGTAATATCGTGTCTTTAGCCAATTGTGAGTCTTCTTAACTACCCCATGTCCCATAGTAGAATGTACCTCTAGGATAACGCTGGTTCAGGAATAAGGTCAGATGTAGGTGAGCCTAGATTTATTACCTTTAAATATAGCAGCCAATGCTTGATCTTATTGTTCAGGTCATCTTTTTGAGCTCAGCTTGGACCTCAGGAGTTTCTGACTATAAGCGTTCTGGTTGACCAATCACATCATACAGTTGGCCCTCCCTGGTGGTCAAAGCAGCTAGCACTGGCATCCTAGAGAAGCCATCAGTGTTCAAGTGGATTGAACCCACTTGATATACAATAGTGAAAGCATATCTTTGTAGATTCAAGGCCCATCTTTCTAAACGGCCATCTGGGTCCTTCATCTGCTGGAGCCAACAGACCAAGGAATGATTAGTTATGATGGTAAGTTGGTGCTATAAAGATAGGGCCAGAAATGATTGATTGCTAACAAGACAGTTAAGTATTCTTACTCAGTAATGCTATAGTTTCGTTTGGTTTACTCGGAGTCTTGCTACAATAGTCCACAGGATGGTTATCCTGATTTTCCTAATGCTGGGCTAGGCTGGCCTGATGGTGACATAACTTGAATCTGTGAACAGCAAGAATGGTTGATCAAACCGTTGATAGACAAAATGAGTTTAGTCCAAAGAGCAGTCCTCAGTGCATTAAAAGTCTGTTCTTGTTCTGGCTGCCACTCAAAAGGCACGTTATTTGCAAGAGGTAAAATAATGTAAGCTAGATGTTGGGATTTTTGCCCTCCTTTCCATCTGCCTAGGTTACCTGTGGATCGCTAGGGGTGATTCTCGCTGGCAAGTGAATTGGATATCAGTTGACCCCATTTTCAGGTTAATAATGTATAGGGGAATTCAGGTAATTCGCCAGGTTCTGATCTTTCAAGGATTAATCTAGGTGAAAGCTTAAGATCTTGTTGAGCAGAGTTGCTGACAAAATAAGGGCATCTGATAGTTGATCATTGATTTACTATCAGGTGTATTTGTTTGGTAGTGGTCAGGTTTCATCACCGAACAATTAGGAATTTAAGTAGCAGTTACAAGGCGTGTGATGCCGCCTGCAACTAGTAAATGATCAGTTAGCCTGCGACCTGCCATAATGGTTAAGAATTCACAATAACTAATCAGGTCTTTAACCAAATATGGTTAGTTTGCTGTTTTTGAGCATAAACTTTAGGGACACGTTTTTTGTCTCTTTCTATTCTAGGTATTGAGAATGTCTGATAGATGAATCCTAACCAGATGGAGAAGACCATCGCCAAAGAGAAATTTGGAAGGAAATTCAATTGCAATAGCTGCCATTTCATGGCTGAGACACCAACTGAGGAGTTGGGAGCCAAATCCCTTTGTAAATTCCCTGAAAATCTACATTAATAAAATGATTCTCCTATTGAAAGAAAAAAGATCTATCCTATTTATAGAAAAGAGTGCTTCCACTTGGGGCATAAGTTCTATTTATATTCATTAAATTATTATTGTTACATATAATAAGTGTGGATTCTTCTATAAATAATAAAAAGTAAGGATCATAGATCCTTAGAAAAGAAGTTGAACTTAAATAGGGATATCTGCAGACTCATTTTATAAGAAGAAAGGCCGAAATCCTCTAAATCTGAGATTGGATCAAATTAGACGGCTAAGAGAAGAAGTCTCTATAGTTGACATCAAAAGTATCTTTTGATAATGGCAGCTCTAGCGTTGGACCATATCGTGTTTATCTATTCAACTACAAATAATAGTCATCATACTATTATTAATCAAATATCAACTACCATCAAACAACACAAAGCTTGCACATACATAACTTGTGCAGTTAACTTTTGAGATCTATCAGTCAGTGAAAAACAAAGGATTGTAACATTTGGTACTCACGATAATATCAGGTTGATCTCAAAGTTTTAATTATGGTGGTCACTACAGGTGGTAGTTGAGTAAGATATGCCAGTATAAGATGTCATACAAGGATGAGTTAAGAAAATTTTGGATGGATTTGGCAACCATCAAAAGAAAGATTAAAATTCATCTGATAATAAGGAATTCTCTGCCTTGGAGGAGAGTGCCACTAAGGTCAAGGAAGGATTAAAATAAATATCCAATCTCAGAAATTAATGATTAGGTAAAGTAACGTCATTGAAGAAGAAAGAAGGAGATTTAGTTTAAAAATTTTATTTGTAAAAACTGAATGAAAAGAGGATTGCACACAATTGTGTTCACTCAGCTCAAACGTGGAGCGTCTAGTGAAGAAAATCGAGGAACTGTAGACTCAGAAAAGTGATTGTGACTGGACCATCTAGTACTAAAAAAAAGAAAAGTGATTGTGACTCCTATGCTGTGACCAACGCCAAAGAGAGGACCCCAAGAACTCCAGTTGAGAATACAACAATTCCTAGATATATGCTGACTGCATTTGCTGCCATTCTGAAGATGACCCCTAAAATCACTCCTCAAGTCAGTTAGGTAGCCTAGCTGAGAGTTGCGGCTAGAGAAACTTTGGAGAAAGTCATAGCTACACCAAAAATACCCATGTTTAATTGGGATAATGCTCCTGCGTTCTTCCAGTTGTTTGACATGACTATGTTCAGGTAGGCTAAACAAAAAGCTTTGACTGTGATAAACTGTTTGGACATAGACTGTCAAACTTGGTGATACCTCATCTAGAGTGGGACAGCTGGTCTTACTTGGAGTCCAAAGCTTCCATAATGAAAGAGTTTGGAAGTCCCATATGTATGTCAAAATGCAGACAGGAATTTATGGGAATCCAATTTCAGAAAGATAAGACCCTAGCAAATTTCGCTGACCAATTCAACCAAAAATCACAGTTTTTGGTTGGAGTGAGATTATTGGACTATTTTGATGGACGGATCACATTACAAGTGGCCCTTCAGCCCTATCATGATTTACATTGAATGATGTATTTTGCGTTAGAAACCAAAATTACACCTCAAAAATAGTGTATTGTTTTAATATACTAGATGCCATGTTCAAAGCCCCTAATTGAAGCTTCAAGCCAATTCCAGTTCAGAATTAAAATCCTACAAAGAGACTGATAGTGAAAAGGGTCCCAACAATCAGAACGTGCCAGGAAACAAGCCTGAGGAGCTCAAGTGGACTAACAAGAAATACAAACGCTGTCATCAGTGCAAAGGGAAGGGTCACTTCGCTGCTCAATGCTGAAACAAGAAGACAAAGGAGAAAATTAATGTGTTCCAGGCAAAAGAAACCAAACCTGCACATGAGTCAGGAAAAGGGCCCTAGGCCTAGATGGGGAACAATCTAGAGGTGCAGTTAAAACTGTTTCCACCAGTATCTTTCGTGAAGAAATTGACATTGTTAATCTATTAATTAATGATGACATACTGGACCAACTTTATCAAGTGGTCAATTTAGATGTCAATGGTGTAACCAGATCTGGAGCAAAGGGGATCGACCCCAAAGTAATCAAGGAGGTCACTCACCCATATGCACGATGACTAGTGGACAAAATTCAATACACAGAGAATCTGGATTATCTGGCTGAGGTAAAATTAAACGAGGCAAATTTGTCAATCCCCCTTAGAGCAATTAAAAAATTAATTCCTGGTCTGTCAACGCAAGTTATTCACACCCTCAGTTTGGCAAATAAAGCCACTATACACGCAGTAAACACGATTTTGCAATACTCTGAGTGTATGTATATTGATATACTGGTCTATCAAGTACAGTTGCAGGTGATAATTGACAGAGGAGCGCATATCAATATTGTCTCAACCAAGATGGTTGAGAAGACGATAATATTGACTGATTTAAAACATAAGAAAGAATATGGGACTACCAGGTTGAAAACAACATCTCCTGTGGAGCGTATAGCGCTTTACCACTCAGATTTGGATTTTTAGTGGTATCCGCTCCAGCAATAGTTTTGGCCAATCAAAACTACAATATTCTGATCAGGACCCAGTTTCTAAGAAAGTATGAAGCGAAATGTAATTTTAAAGATAATACGTTGACCATATTGGGTCAGACACTAACTTTAGTTTTCAAAGATATAGGGAAACTCCACTAACTAGAAAAAACAATGTCATCAATATGATCTACAATGATGGCACTATAAAATTTTGCTACTAATTGGTTGGGCAAAAATGAATAGAAATGTTGACAGAATTTTGCAGAATGGGAAATTCAACTATGAATTAAGAGTTTGACTACCATACCACTAGGATTGCAGATCATAATCAATATGGGATTAACAATAGAGATACCCAAGCTATTGTATGGAGAGGTCAGTAGCCCCTGGAAGAAGTCCAGGGTAGAGCCATGGGAGGCTCCAGGAATAGTTATTCTGGGCCATGGAAAAATTCGAGGTCTCCTGGAAAATTTAAGTAGAAAACCAACTAATATTGAGAAAAATCAGATCATCGTGGTTGTCCATATGATCCTGACTGTGGAATTGAGGAAATTTCAAGATTTTGGGACTCTCAATGTGATGAGACTGGCAGGGGTTGCTGAGAATATCAATCTATTGGTTGATCAAGAGCAACTCGCTGATCTGACAGAAAGACAGCATGAGGAGGTGGTCAAACTATTTTAAAAAGTATCAGATAAATCTCCGCTCAAATGATCACAATTTGGGATGTGTGAGGAATGTCATCCATAAAGTTGATACTGGAGAAAATTTATTGATAAGAATGAAACCAATTTTATGGTTATTGGGATTCTCCCTGGATTAGGTGAAAGCCTTGTCCAGGGGAAAATCAATATTATCATACTAAGGGCATAATTTGCAGATAGCCCAATAATTTGAGAATGGAGTTAGTTTTTATGTTTTCAAAAGAATACCAAAAACGGGGCTTTGCCCAAATTAAGCTGAATTAGGGTATATTTACATTTCAACTTGTTATCTAATCTCTATCCACACTTTTATCTATTCCCACCTAACCCAGAATCGGTACTTTCCTACAGGTCCCATGTCACTACCCTTAAAATCCCTATTCCTATCCTTACATTTTGAAGCACTATAAAAAGTGCTAGATTATTTTAAAAATACTTCTCAGCAGAACTCTTATTTTATTATATTTTACTTTAATGGAGAACGTCTCATCCAAGGCTGCAAGCTTCAAAGCTTTCCTTCAGATAAACACGCCGCCAATGATTCCTCCCTAGCGGCCCAACAATGTTTGAAGGCCACTAAGGTGGTAATGGAAGAAGAGATCAGCAAACTAGTGAAGCACATACTTCTAATTCTGTAGTCAAGTCCCTGGGTGAGCCCTATCCTGATAGTGAAGAATAAAGACAGCTCTAATTGGGGGATATTTGATTAAAAGAAGTTGAATAAATTAACAAAGAAAGCTTTTTATCCGCTACCACAAATCAACAATGCATTAGATCAATTGAGAGAAGCAAAATATTTCTCTGTGATGGATCTGATATTAGGATAATAGAAAATTGATTTGCCAATTGAAGATCAGGAGAAATGCGCAATCATCATAGCGCAGGGGCTATACCAACCAACTCAGATGCCACAAGGTCTTTGCAATGCGCCTGCAACGTTCCAGAGGTCCATGGACGCCATATTAATTCACTTGTAACTGTCATGCGTCCTGGTGTACTTGGACGACATAAACGTGTACAGTAGGACATTTACTTACCATTTACACCACTTGGAAGAAGTCTTTAAGAAACTGTCTGTGGCTAACCCGAAGATCAAGCCAAGGAAGTGCTACTTCATCAAGAAAGAGTTGGAACATCTGGGAATCGTTATTAACTTTAGTGGAATGCAGCTGCAATCCCAGAAAATTGAGGCCATAGAGCGGATGGCCATCCTGAGAAGTATCTGAGATATCCAAATGTTCCTTGTAATGGTCATATATTACCAAAGGTTAATATGGGATTTTGCGAGAATCTCCAATCCCCTCTTCCATTTGCTGTAGGATCCAAAGAAAAGATTTGTAAGGAATGAAGAGGCCCTGATTCTTTTGATGAGTTTCGTCAATATCTGATAAATTTTCCAATTTTGAAATATTAACTCTCAATTGACGATTTATAGTACAGACTGATGCTTTGTTAATGGCAATCGGCGCCATCCTGAGTCAAGTAGATAATCTCAGGGATAAGCATTTGATAGCTTATGTAAGCCAGATGTTATTGGCAGCAGGAAGGAATTACACCATTACTGAGCATGAATTCCTTGCAGTAAATTTACGCCTGTAAGCAGTTTTGGGTTTATATACAAGGTATGCACTTTAAAGTGGTGATGGACCACTCCTCACTGCATTGGCTGCATAACCTAAGAAAACTGGAAGGACGTCTGGCCCAATGGATAATGAAGCTTCAGGCTTATGACTATGAGATAGTTCACTGAGCGGAGCTTCTCACCAGAATGGGGACAGCTTATCAAGGTTATTAATGTTCCAAGTGGTATACCAACAGGCCAATGAGCTGTTCCAGAGAATGGTCAATGGAGCAATTGGGAAAGAGCCCCAAGAGATTTAAGGTGCGCTTCAAAAAGTGATGGAAAACACCAAGCCCAAAGATGGACAAGTTTTTAGGTTTTCCAATGGAAAATGACTATTATTCCCAAGATCGCCAGATTGAGCGGCAATTGTTCAAGCTGCGCATAAGGTTGTTGGTCATGGAGTCCTGAGGAAGACAACTGACTACATTCACCGGTACTATTACTGGGAGACTATCAACTATGATGTGGCTGATTATCTGGCTTTCTACGTGGAGTACCAGTTGCACAAGCCCACAAGAACACAACTGGATAAATGGTCCACACTGAATTTTCCTGGCATACAATGTCCATTGATATGATGGGACCTCTGACTATGAGCACAGGGGGAGTCAAATATATCATAGTTGCAATCAACCATCTGACCAGATGGGTCAAAACGAAGGCCCTGGCAAAAGTGGATGTTACAAGTACCGCAAAGTTTATACTGGATAAAGTTTTATACCTCCATGGATGCCCACAAGTATTGTTAAGTGACAATGGAACGAATTTTAAGTCACTCATGATCCCAATGTTGAATGAGATAATGTGGATCTGAGATGTTATGTCAGTACCTTACCAGCTGGAGATGACGGACTGGTAGAACGAGTAAATGGGGTGTTAACCATGACACTGAGGGCTCTGGTCGCTGAGAGAACTTCCTCATGGGGAATATACCTCAGTTTGGTGAAATTGCATATAATATAAATAATCATACAGCGATGGAAAAAATGCCATTTGAGTTGTTATATGGGAGTAAGGCCGCGTTGCCACCTATTTTATAATTGGTGGTGGAACCAACACTGAGGATGAGTGCCGAGCAGTACCTGAACCAATTTACAAATATATTAATCTAAAATGCATTTAAAGGCTTTTTATAAGACTTTAAAGAAAAGGATCAGATCAAAAACGATGGATGGTAAGAACCAACTGAACTTATTAAAATATCAAATAGGCAAAGAGTTACTTATTGTAATATTTTGGTATTGGAAGAAGGAATAATCTAGATGCACTATGGTCTGGTTTGTTCAAGATTATTGCCAAGATGGCGATGGATGCCTATTCCATCAAGAACCTCTTTGATGGAAGGATTGTTAATTGGGTCCATGATATATATTAAATCAGTGGATCCAAGGAAAGGCAAAATAAGAGTATTCCTGAAGGACTGTTGTATCATTGAAATGGTTATGTCTTGACATTTTTTGGTTAAGTCCTAAAAATGAATGCTGAACCAAAATAAGTGTTTAATTCTTAAAAAATAAGACCTTTGAACCATGAAAACTGGTAAGTCAGAGTATATCTAAGAACCAGTTTAGGGGAATAATAAATAAAAAGATGGACCTCTGAACTGAATGAAGTTCATGTATTATATAAAAAGAATAAAAAATAAAAGGTTGATAAAGATATAGGAAAAAATAATAGTACACATAAAAAAGCATATAGTTTTATAATTTTTATTGGTTATCCTCAACTCAGGGATGATTCCGTCTATGTCGCCTCTTGAGGAGGGAGGATGTATAACAGTATGGGTAAATAAACCTTTATTTTCTATTTGATATTGGACGCTAGCAAGGGCTAGACCTACTCAAAGCAAAGTTTGTTGAGTGGAGGCTGAACCCTGAGAAAACGCAATGAGGGGAAAAGAAATTAAGATGTCAGTACTTTCCAATTGTGATATCCCAGATTGGGGAGGGAAGCAACAGAAAAAGAAAAGGCATTTGGTGAATAACCCTGAGTAATCCCAATATGGCAATTGAGCCAGAAGATTGATTTTGAGCACATTCCAACAGGCTTTGTCAAGAACACTGGACATCTGAGCTGGAATCAAGCAAGCGATACTAGGTGGAGGTTGCTGAATCATGCCCCCAATCAGAGCCATAAGGGGGAGGTACCAATGAGAAGTTCTGGATACAAGACAGTCGTGCAAGGAGCATATGGCATCTGAAGACAATGCCTACGAGCTTCTTATATTTTATTACAGAATGAGCAATAGAATTTGAGGGAGGCCGTAAGTTTTATAGTCCAACTTCAAAGAACTTGGCCTGTGAAACAAAGGGCATAGGCTGCAATGTCTCAATCTAGGATTCTTGTGAGATCAGAGGGGTTCAGAGCTATGGAAAGAGCCTCAGTCACTTGGATCCTCAATTCTTAATAGGAGAGCTCAAAATGTTTGTAATTCTGATGTCCAGTTCGGTTGAAAAGACAGCTGTTTATAAAATTGGCCAAGTCAAAAAAGGAACTCCAGAAGCAGTTCAGATCTGGCATAAAATGATTGATTAATATTGGATGGCATTGCTTCAGGAGGCCTGCCTATATTAGTAGAACTATCCATGAAATATGCTGAAAAATAAGAGAGTATGAAGTCCAATTTGAGAATTGATGACAGAGGGAGAATTGGCTGCAAGTCATTTGAGATGGTCGCCACTCCGGTTTCATCAGGATTGAATACAATATTTGGTAATGCAACGAAAGGACTGCCTATGTAAGAGACTGTGAATATGAGTCCTAGGGGGACCATAGAAGAGATTTCTTTGCGCAGAATAACTCATAAATTGGAAGAGCAGAGCATATTTATCAGACAGACTGTCAAGATATTGCTGGTACCAAGGTTCCAAATTTGACATATGAGTTGGATGAGAGGGGGTGCTGGACTCTTTATAACAGTCACCATTATTCTCTTTGGTATTATTTAAGATCTGAATCTTGGAGAAATTAATCTCAAAATTAATGAGACAAGCTCCTCAGAGAAAATAAATGTAAGAATGATATGAGCAAAGAAAGTTATTGGGATAAAATAACAAGAGCAAATATAATTGATCATTCTTAATAATGCCATGTGACGGCTTTTCTTTCCCATAACAATCACTTTAGTTACTATGATTCGATTTGAACAGAAATTTTGATAATCACACAGGAGAGAAAGGCGATTTTAATAAATCTAATACAACCTGGGCGAGCGTCGCATCAAGAGGTGCGCAAAACAGTGCACCCAAGGACAAGAAGTGCCCTGGAGGGGGACCAGGAACCCAAGCTGCCAAGAAACCACAAACTCAGACACCGTCCAGGCATGGTATTTAATATAAAACAAAATCAATACATGTACATCCAATGTAACCAACCCCTTTCAAAGGTAGAACACGGGCTCTGACTCTTCCTTGGGGATGAGTCCCTGACCCTGTAGGAGAAAACATGTGAGGCACAGACCTCCCTTTTCCCCCACGCGATATATGTTGCCACCAACAACACGGGCTGCAGCTGGATCGATATTGGTTTCAAAACAGCTGAAGAAGCAGATTCCACAGCAAAAGTCTGCATCAAAATTGCCCTTCCCGAGGGCAAAAGAATAGTGCGCACTGCTCACATCAGATGGAACAAAGTGAAAACTTGTTCATCTCCTTTGACTCGCTCCCTACCAACCTTCCCCATAAGGTAATTGAGAAGGGGCTCCGCAAAGGGCTCATAGCCTACAGAAAAATTATGCAACTCAAATTACAACGATTTCGCCTGATGCTAACCCTGTGCACAGGCAAAGCTATCACCATGATCAACCCGTTCCCCAAAGTGGAAGTTGACTTATCAAGAATCCCCTGCACAGCAGAGTTTCAATTTACAGATGGGGTTAGTCATCCGCATTCTGAATAACATCAGAATGTGCACCACCTATATGCAACCACTGCAGTTCATTGGGACACAAAGAACACGCATTCCCCGTGAAGGAGGGCTTAATGGAAGCAGACTACTGTGAGGAAGCCATGGACAAGAGTAACGAAAACTTCACTAGAATGACTGATGGCCACCATCCATTTCGCTGTGTTGAAGATGGACTTTACTCCATTGTGGACCCAGTTACAGATAAATAACGCAAAGTGGCACAAAAAGCCCACAAGTGGGCAGCGGCCAAGGCGGCAACGCATGCAGAATCATCCATTAACCCGGACAAATTCAAGAGGACATTTTGGATATACACTGAGCCAACCAATCATAACAATATGCTCAGGTAGAAAATTTTCACAGCAATGCAACTGAGTCACCAAGCGACATCAATCATGCACACTTTGAGGAACAATTCTAGCTGCAATATGGGCGAAAATGCTGTGCACAATTCTCCAAATTTGAACCCCAAAATTACAGAACCCAATCAGCACCCCACATTGAACCATCATGAGACACGTGCAGGAAGAGATAATGCAAATTCCAAAAGCCGCAATTCCCACAAAAAATTGGGTCAGATCAAGGGAACTGACGTTGTCACTGAGAGAGTTAGAGTACAGACGCGGAGCATGGCCAAAATGAGCCACATTAGTTAGGGCCAGAGGGCCCTTCCAACTGCTCCTGAGGCGCCGCGGGCACCTCAGTGTCAATAGGGATGCTAAACATCGCGGGAGCCAGGGCTCAAACGTCCCAAGCCAAAAAGCTGGACTTCCTGCAAAAACCCCTTGTAGACATCTTGGCCATCCAAGAAACCCACTGTCTACAAGGGGAAGAAGGATCCTGGTCATCCAGGTTCTCACCATCACAATTGGTATGGACGTCTCACTGTGGGGTGATCGTCCAAAATAACAAAAAATTAAATGTTACAAACTCCTCGTCATACCTTCACAGCCATGTCCTGGTAGCAACAATCACATGCCAAGAGGAAACAATCTTGATAGCATGCATCTATGCACCATGCACTGCAGCTGAGAGAAAACAATTTCTCAAAACCGTTTCAACACTCACCCTCCCACCAGATACCATCCTGTTGGGCGACTTTAACTGCTGGGATAACCCTGACACGGACTGATGGCCTAACCCCAGGGGATACCCACTGGGGCACATCAAATTTCGCACAATGAAGGCATCCCTTGGCCTACAGGATGCCCTCCCCCCGGATCACCACACATTCCTCACATGACGCAACCCAACATACGCGAGGGAGCGCTCATATCAATGAGCCGCATCAATCACATCCTCGTTCCACAATCCCAATGATCAAGAATCTCCAAATTTACAACAAAAAAGTCAATTTTTTCTGACCACTGACTTGTTTTGGTGCAGCTATTACCAACCCAAACCCACGCACAGGTGTCACCCTGGAGAAAGCTGCACCCAGAAAACATAAGATTACCCAAAATATCTGACTGGGTGAACATGAGGCCACGAACCCATAATTCACAGCCCCATTCACTTCAGATCCTATCGTAACCTGGGCAAATTTCAAAAAGAAACTAATCAAAAAAACCTGACATCTCGAATCATGTAAGTACACCGCTGACACAGCCACAATCAGGCGTACCTTGGCGGAACTGGACCACCTCAAGCTAAACACCCTGAGATCCAGTTATAGCCCCAACTGGGGACATAAATGGGGGAAATATCCGCCCTCTTAAACACCTTCATCTTTGAGCCCCAACACAGAATCAAAGTATCAAACAAAGGTAAGTTCATAAAGGAAGCGAAACATGTTTGACATATATACTTCTGACAATTCCACTCCCACAGCAACCAGCCCATGTGCACACATGTCCACAAGACTGACGGCACCATGGCAACTGACCCTGAGGAGGTCAAAGCGGAAGTACACCATTATTACACCAAATTATACCACGATTCACCAACAGACCCTCAAAAATCAAAGAATTTATAAAAACCACCAGAATACAAAGCACACCGCCAGACTACAATATACTAAATCTAATAACATGGGAGGAGCTTTTGGGATACAATCCGCGGTGCACCACAAAGGAAATGCCCAGGGCCTGATGGGATACCCTACGAATTTTACAAAAAGTATTTTCAGCAAATTGCCCCTTTCCTATTGGCAT
This sequence comes from Massospora cicadina, assembly GCA_022478985.1. Classification (NCBI taxonomy): domain Eukaryota; kingdom Fungi; phylum Entomophthoromycota; class Entomophthoromycetes; order Entomophthorales; family Entomophthoraceae; genus Massospora; species Massospora cicadina. The sequence continues at coordinate 87,157 of JAKSZP010012156.1, read as the reverse complement.
CTATGAAACAGTGCTTGCTAAAAACACGCCTCCTACCTGGTGGTCATGAATCATATGTCATACCCTGTATAAGAAGGGTGACAAACTGGACTAGGCCAACTGGCGTCCAATCGCACTTTATAATACTGATTCAAAAATTCTAATAAAAATTTTAGCAGCCAAATTAGGCACAATAGTCTCTAACGTCCTGTCACCCAACCAGTTTCGGTTTACACCAGAGCGCTCAATCTGGAACAACATACACCCTGTTGCAAACATATATCAGTCCAAAGCAACTGGAGCCCTGGTCTTCTTTGACCAGGAAAAGGCGTATGACCACGTTAGTTGGCCATATCTAAAGGAATGCCTACACGCTTTCAAACTCCCACCCAGATTCATAATCTGGTCGATGCTCCTTACAGAATCTGTAACCATGGCTGTATGCGGCCCTGGCTTCCTAACTAACAAGATCACACCACACAGAGGGCTCAAACAAGGGGACCCCCTCAGCCCACTGCTGTATAATTTCAGTTTCGATCCACTCCATCGCGTAACTGACTCACGCCTCACAGGCATAACTGCACAAGGCTAGCCAACAGTCAAGATACTGGCCTTTGCGGATGACTGCGTGGCAGATATATACAACAACAATGATGCCCAACAGCTGGAACGCACCCTAGAGGAATACTCCATGGTGAGCAACGCATCACTCAACAAAAGGAAAACAAAAATCATTCTCTTAGGCAAGTACACTAACAACTGGGCTACGACACCAGAACCTCACGCACCCATACAAAGGAAAAACCCACTCATCTTACCCTTCGCATCACATCCCACCACCACTCCTGTCCGCCACCTTGGGATATGGCTGGAAACAGGGGGATATGCCAATGAGACAATGGAAAGCAACCTACTACAGCAGGTATCCAACCGCGTCGCCTCACTCAAGGGAAGATCCCCAGGACTAATGGGGAGAGTAACAGTTGCTAACTCACTCATCCTCCCAATACTATGGTACCCTGCCCACGAAATTACCTTCTCACCCACCTTTATAACTTCTATCCGCGCGCTCATCCAGGGCTGGCTGTGGCCTGGATACCATCCTCCCATATGGATGGAAACACCCTTTGGCCTACGCTCAAGCGGAGTCATGGGACTAATAAATTTTGAGAGCCACGCCAACTGCATCTTGGGTACCTGGATAAAGGAAGTCCTTACCCCAGACCTCCCCCAACAGCACTGGTCCAAGGCAGTGAGGACTAACTTCGCACAGGCGCTCAAATTAACCAACCCACATAGCCCACCCAGACTACTATCATACCTTGCTAAACACCTTACTGCAACGGGCCCACATGGAACCCCCCCTCACTTCAAACGCATTCTTTGAACTATCCACCGCATGAGATGGACCATAGAGAACACTAGCACTGTGCAGGGAAGGGGAAGACCCAGCCCCCACTTCAAATTAAAAAATCCAGAAAACCACCCCCAGAGAGACATGCTTGCTATGACCCCGACCATTGCTAGAAACGAATACCTAGATGCGTTGGACATCCCTTACAACTTAAACACACAGAAAGCAGTGTGGAGAATGACGCACAACCCACTCCTACAGCCGAGGGTAAGAGCCAACGCCTGGCGCTGTCTGAGAAGGACCTATAGGATGGCGGACCGCTCCAATTCCCTATACGCAACCTGCGCAGTATGTTGAAGGGAGGGCTCCCTACATCACCGCCTAGAAACATGCCCCTCAACCAACGCTATATGGCAGGAAGTCGCATGCCTGCTCAAGATTCAAAAAGAACAGGGATTCTTAATATCAAAGAGCATCTTCGTGCTCCAGATTGAGTCACCAATCCCATCCACACTCCGTTCCCTAATAATACCCATTGCAATGTGGACAATACACACAAATGCATTAGATGCATTCAAGGGCATGGTCCCAACCATTCATGGGATTATTAACATGTTCCACGTCCACTTATTGGTGCACTTCCAAGCCTGGCTCTATGGATATATGAGGCCAAGGCAACAGGCGCTCATAGAATTGTGGTTTCTCACTTTGGTTCCTCAGCACAGACCCCTTTCTTCACACCTGCTCCATAGCGGGGGAAACCCCCTCGGAGTAGCGCACCAACCCCCCCATACCTGGCAGTCCCGCTGGCAACAGGGGTAACCTGAGTACCCCAGAGTGCCCAATTTTATCTATCTTCATTTTCCACACATACTCGGTAATGCCCGTCCCCTAGTCAGCTTGTCATAGTTAAATAAAATAATAATGCCATGCGACAGACATTGATGGTGGTAACCTTCTGTCAAGGACAAGGAAGGAGATCAGGAAAACAAGAACGCTGGACCAAGATCCTGAATATGATAATGTGTCGTATGCCCTGACTGGGGGAAAATTGGCTTTCCAGGACTAGAATTGTTACAAGTAAATTTATTAGCCTGGCACAACATTGGGTTGTAAGGACTGTGCTCTTAAGAAGTGGTAGCGAGAAAGAAAAGGAAGATAACCACATGCTGAAGGTTTTAGTGAGCAGCTTTGAGTGCAGATCATTTGTGCTCTGCTGGAACCTAAAAAATACTTGACCTGATCCAATGTGGCATCTCCATGTTCCAATCCTATTATCACTGGAAATCAAGCAAGAGGGGGATGTGTTGGAATTTTTGCCCACCTTTCAAGCTGTCTAGGTTACCTGTGAATTTCTAGGTATAATTCCCTTTGGCGGGTAAATTGAAAGTCAGTTGATACCATCTTTGGGTTAATAATGTCTGGGGGATTTTGGATAAAATGCTAGGTCATATCCATCGAGGATTAGTCTAGGTGAATGCTTAAGATCTCGTTGGGCATAGTTGCCAATGAGATGAGGCATCTGATAGTTGATCATATATTAACTATCAGGTGTACCAAATGGGATTAGTCAGGTTGATCGCTGTCCAATAGGGAATTTAAGAAGCAAGTTGCAAGGCGAGTGATGCCACTTGCAACTAGCAAATTGATCGGTCGGTGAGTGACCTGCCTTAATGGGTAAAGAGTCCCATTACTTAAGTAGGTCATTGTCATGGATGCGGCTGATAAGAATTAGACTGGGCTCCCAGTCTGGGTGTGTGAGCACCCACTGGAGAGCCTAGAATGCTAAAGGCACAGCTGCTTGAGTGTCTTGAAGTAGGGGAGATCTATTGGGTATGTGAGGAAAGTAAAGGTTCATTAACGTACCAAAGGCCCTCAAGGCTAACCAGATGGTTGCAATGATGGCAACCGAGAGTCTTGTGGGGGCAACTCCCAAGGGTGGGAGAGGCGGGGAGGATGACAACTCCTCCAGGGTTTGCGGTTGCTGGCCTTCAGTTTTGAACAGGTGAGCCTGAACGCCAGGGTGGGGTGGCACAGGGGCCGTCACGTGAACAGGGGTGCGGGTGGAGAGAGAAACAGACCCACGGTGAGCATCAGGGCCAAGCTCCCCTTGGGCAGGGTGCTCCAAGTCCTCAGGTGGGTGGGGCTAGTGGCGGGCGAGCCAGGTATGGGGGCCAAGTTTGCGAGCACCAGGGCAGAGGTGCCCTGGTGCTGCTCCAACAGGGGAACGTTTTTGGGGATCCCAAGCAATGGAGTGAACAGATGGATTTGCGTTAGATGGATATGTGAAAGTGGACGGATTCGCGTTAGACATATATTCAAAAGTGGATGGAGAAGCGACTTTATCATTGGGGATGAGATAGTTTATGGCAGATACAATCTGCCACCGCATGGTGAAACAAAGTGCTTGGATGACCCAGTCAGCGAACATCAGGATGATTATTTGGATAACAGCGTGCTTTGCCAGACCATTTGGCAGAATTTTGAAAAATAAGCAGATGGAGGCTGCAGAAAGGTGTTTGGGGTATTTGAGTTTTATTTGGCACAAAGCGCAGGAAAAATAGAGAATGAACTGATAACTGCCCCTCAACAGGGCAGTTGCCTTAAGTATGGGGAGAATTGCATAGTGGGGATGCCGAGGGATTGGGTGATGGAGGATTGTCAATGGAATTTGGTTGACTGGTGGGGAAGAGGGTGGGGGATGTACAAAATCTTGGCAAAAATCAAAAAAACTTTTGCGGATTTTTCCAAATTTTTGAGGCCAAACCAGGTCAATGGTACCAATCTGGGCCCTGACCATTTAAGTCAGCCTGTTCACATGGTTCAGACTCCCCAGATTTGTCCCAGGGGCTGTGGCCTTGGTGCTGGGTCATTTGGAACTTGGTATGAACTCTCGATCTGACTATTTGTGTGATCCAAACTTCCTGGATCCGTCCCAAGGAGTAGAGGCAACTGGTCCAGGTCACTTGCAACCTGGTTCAAAACCCGAATCGTGTGCTGATCTTATTTTTGGCCCCAGCCAGTCTGGACCAGCTCCTCCAGCCCGGAATTTACAGACCAGGCTCTGACACTAGTACTGGCTATTTCCCCAAAGTTTTGGCATGTTTTCCCTGATGAGTGAGGGGTCCCTGGGGCCTGCACATGGCCCCTGGCTTGCATAATCTCCTGGCAGGCCCCTCTATTAGTCTTACCAGGGTTGAGGCGGGGAGATGAGAGGAACCTGGTTGTTTTTAAAGGGAAGGGCAGTCACCCAGCGCTCATCTACCACATGCGCCAAGTTGCTCAACTGCGACAGGGGGTCAACTTGGTCCTTTGGACCCCTTTTCATCCGAAAGGGGTGTTGCTCCCTATTTAATTGCAGGGGCTGGTCCCCAGGACTTACAGTCGTTAGCCAAATATGGTTGGTTTGTTGTGTTTGAGTATAAACTTTAGGGAAACGTTTTTTGTCCCTTTCTTTTTTAAAACTTGAGGTTGTCTGATGGAGGAATCCTAACCAGATGGAGAAGACCATCGCCAGTGAGATGTTGGAGGGGAATAAACTGCAATTTCTCCCATTTCATGGCTGAGGCGCCAAATGAGGAGGTGGGCGCTAACTTTCCTCTATGAATTCCCTAACAATTCACATTGATAGTAAAAATTCTATTGAACAAAAAAGATTCACCTATTTATCTAAAAAGTGCTTTTCCATTTGGGCATAAGTTATAATCATATTTAGTAAATTACTATTCTTTTTATACAATCATTTTGGACTCTTTTGTCATATAAAGAATAAGGATCGAGGATTTTTAGAAAGAAGTTTAACTTAGATGGGAATTTCTGAAGACTTAATGTGATGAGAAATCTTGAAACCTCTGAATCTGAGAGTGGATCAAGTTAGACTGCTAAGAAATTAAGTCCCTATAGTTGACATCAACAGTATTTTGTGGATAATTACATATCTAGCTTTGGACCATATCGTGATTATCTTTTCAACTATACTATAATAGTCATCATACTATTATTAATCAGATATCAACTACTATCAAACAACACGAGACGTGCACATATAGAATCTAAGAAGTTAACTTATGGGAGCTATCTAATGGCGAAGAACCCAGGATTGTAACATCTGGTACTAAGAAGAGTATCAAGCCCTAATTTTTAGCGCTAGGTCAGCAACCTGAGGGCTAAACTGATGATAAAAGCCACCATACCAAGGAATACCTGAATATCCCTTAGGCTTTTGAGTGCGACATATTTTTAATGGCTTCAACTTTGTCTGGTATGGTCTGGATGCCATCTTTAACGCCTTATGTCTGAGGAACTCTATTTTGGACTGGAATAAAAGCCTTCAAAGGTTTGAGTTTTATCAAAGCCTTCCTATGACATTTGATGACTTCCCTGAGGTGCTCCACATGATCATTGAAAGGTTGCAAGAAGACAGTGATATCATCAAGGTATACAAGTAAACATGATAACTTTAAGTCCAAGGATACCTTCTATGGCGCATTTGAAAGTGGCCAATGCATTACAAAGGTCATGGGTCATACTCGAGGGTTTGAATACCCATTTATTGGCTATGAGAGCACACTTGGCTTGGTCTTTGGGACGAGCTCTACATTTCCAATATCCTCTGGAAAGGTCCATTGCATAAAAGTATCGCAACCTAGTGAGCAGGCGGAGAGAGTCACCGATTTGGAGCAAAGAATAACTGTTTTTCTTAGTGATGGAGTTGCGCTGGGGTAGTCCATCACCACACGATGACTGACATCTTTCATTTGAATTAATAATAGGGGGAGGCCAAGGGCTGCGTTAAGGCACCAATAGTCCAGCTTTGAGTAGTTGTATGAGTGCTACCAACACCTGGGCCTCTTAAACCTTAATATTTTGGTAAGGTTGGGATCAAAAAGGGGAGCATCCCCAGTCTCCAAATGATGCAGAACCTCTTTTATCCTTCAAAAGTCGTAGGCTGAGTGCCAAATAAAGGTCTTAGTACTCCTCCAATAACTCCCAAACCTGGCTCTGTTATTCCACCGTGAGCTCCTTTCTGATAAGGTGTTGACTAGAACACTTCTGATGGAAGCTTCTCCAAAAAATCCCCTGGACTTCCAAAGCTGCGGACATCATTGATTGCCTCTACTGGTAGAAGGTGGACATATGTGGCAGGAATATTTGTTCCTACTGCCCTAGCTTTTTTGGTAAGGTTATCCATTAAGACTGATATAAGCCCGCGTAGGTGTGATTTAGAAACCCCCAGGCGGGTTAGGACCTTCTTGTCAGATGGGTCTTTTAGGCCTTAGATCTTCAGCAGGTATCCTGAAGGGATGTTAACGTGGACTTGGGTATTGGCAATAACTTGGGACTTCCAAGGTAATGTGGTCACCCTATGTAAATATATCGGCATGCCTTCATGGACATCAATGGTAGGTGGGGTAACCGGACTTGAGAGCCTCTTACATGATACTCAAGCCATTCACTTCAGCTTTCACTATCTAATAGGCAAGCCTAAGCTTTAATCTCCACTTTGGAGTCAAGTGAGGTTTTTGAAATTAGGAGAAACCATTTTCCAAGTAGAAATATAAATCATTCATTATAATGTACTACTGAGGAGTAATCTCAGAGAAACTGAGTTCTCCAAAGAAGCTCATAGCTTGGGTATTTAGTTCAATGGCGGTGGTATTTGCAGAAAGCTTCCCAAATTGGATAGTTAGTGAAGAATAGGCCTTATGGATCTTGTACACTGCGGTCCAGTTTTGCTGAACTCCATATAATGCGGAAAGTCTGGAGCAATCTTGATGCGCTTCATCAGTCTGGACAAAATAATATTCACAGAGGAGCTACTTTCAATGATGGCGAGAACAAGAAATTTAGCAAATCAAATGGCAACGCTGTTAACCAGACTTCTGAATTGTGGAGGTAGCATTAGAAACATAGGAAATTCATCAGAAGAAACTTAAGAAGCATTAAGTTCTATATTATCAATAGGTACCAAAAATCCTCAGGTATTATAACTCCAGGTTCATTAGAGGTCATAGATGAGTCTTGATGCAAGGTAGGGATGTCAGCATGAAGCGCCTCGTCTTTCATGTTGACGTCCATATTTTTGCATCCTTGGTAAGCCTTTTTCAGTATGTTTTAGTGCTGTGACGGAAGTCATCACAGTAATTACATTGTGGTCAAAGGATTCTTCTGATTAGTGACAGCTTGACCTAAGACCGTTAGAGGGGCAGAAGTGGTAGCCTTAGGATGTAGATTCGTCGCAGGGATCACTTGAGTTCTTCCTTGATTTCATAAATGAAAGTAAAACCATTCTTTTGGCCAATCAAATTTATTTGAACTTCAGGATAAAACCCCAACGCAGAGATGACAGTGATAATGGCATCATCCAAAGTAATGCGATTTGTGGTAACTAAGGGCTACGCTTGGGCGTAGAAATGGCTGGAGAACTCCACAGAGTTCTCTCCTTTGTCCATGTGGATACCCATGAAAGCTTGTTTCTGATCGGCCAGGGTTTTGTTTATGATGAATTCTTGTGTTAAGGAAGTCTGGAACTTCTCCCAAGTGTGGCATTCTTTTAGACGGGGAGTTATAATCTTCTGAGCATTGCTGTTAAGGCAGGAATGTATAACTGTCACATTTTTGCCAATTGGTGTCCTCTTCCATGAAAACTTCTAAAGCATACAGAAGAGGCAATACTTTCCTGAGGGTATGAACTTCTCCTTAAACTATGTTAAAAAACACAAAAGGAGTAGAGAGGGCACTAACACCAAGAATTGGTGCAGGCTCAGAAATTTTAATTTCCGAATAGTTGCAGGGAGCCTGCCTATACAACTGACACCTTATGCCCTTAAGGTCCTCTTGGATATCATACCAATTTTGACTGAGAGAGGAGATGGAGGCTTTGTGCAGAATCTGTTTATTTAATGCTTGGATGTTGGCGCGCTTCAGAAGAAACTGGCTTTCTAAGTTGTTCAAGCGGAAGTCAAACCATCAGCAGGTTTGATTGATCTGGGAAAAGTGACTATTAGCAAGCTTGTTGAAGGCGCTAAATTTATGCATTTTATCCAACAGGGCCTCTATTGAGACCCTAGGGTCAAGGGGGACCCCATCCACTCAGAATCTATAGCCTTGGGCCACATTACAGAGCTGATCCTGTAAGGTGTTCAGAGCTACCAAAACGTCCTTTTTCCAGGAACGTCAAGGTCGCCAGGAATAGGCACTGGGGCCTGAGGCCCCTGTGGCCCAGGGAACTTTCAGGACCTTCAGAACCTTCACTCCCAGAGGTGAAGTCGCGAGAGGCCAGCACCTGATAGTTTTGCTGCAGAGTCCATATCTGATCTTTGACTTGGTGAGGCTTTGGTTCCAAGCATCATGTCATGGGAATGACAGAAGAAGTTTAGACTAGCCTGCCAGTCAGGATGCGTAAGCATCCAAAAAGAAAGCCAGAATTCCAGAGGCATTGCTGACCAAACGACTTGATATGGAGCCAGGCATTAGGAAATAACGACTTATTAGTGCAGCATAACCATGTTTATGATCCCGATGACGAACCACAATGAACCCACTCCCAACCCAGGGGGCCTTGCTGCAGGGGGTGGGATCACTGAGGTAGTTTCAATGAGTTCCTCGGCATATGGGGTCAATCTACCCGGGGTGGCAAGGATATAGATTCTCTCTTGCAATTGGTGGATGTAAGGCCACAAGATACCCATGTACTGGTACTGGGAGTTCGCAATAACGGGGTTGTAGCGCCAAAAATATTGGAATCCCTGAATCCAATTAACAATGAAGGGTCCATAGTGTCAAAGAGTACTGGTAGAGCCCATCTGGTATATGGACTGACAGGCCACCAGGGAAACGCCATCAGGGATGCAGTCAGAAAGAATAATACAAATAAAAGAATTGTTATGGTTTTTTGGCAAAAATTTTTATATAAGGAAAAGGAAGAGAATCGACCAACACTTTTCTGAGTGCTATGCAACTGATAAAATAGTGGTTCATTGGGTAGTGACAAGCCGGGAATGGGACCCTCAATTTTGACCTAACCGGCAAATTATTTGGGAATGGGTGGGTTTGTTCCTTGGGAACTGACATCAAAAATTCAGCGGCAGGCTGAGTCGCTGTCAGTTTGACCTCAAACATCTGAACTGAGGCTCAGCTACGTTTCCAATGGTTGGCATGACGGCATTTGGCCTGATGAGCGACAGGAATCCACCAATGCCACCCCACATAGGGTGGGTCCATTTGGTTGGGAATGGGTTCAGGATGCCTAACCTGCCTGCGCTCGGTCACTGGGCCATTCATTCAGTCAGTGGCATCACATCAGCCGCAACACCTGAATTGCTGACAGGGGGCTTCAAACCCTTGTCATTGGCGCCTGATGCTATAGCCTGATTGTCAAGGATGATCCTCAACAACTTTGGAAGGAAGGTGATTTGTTTGAGCAACATATTAATCAAATTGGAACTATTGGGCATTCTGGCTGATACCTCAGTCTTCATGCCTTTCCGGCCATTTGAGATCCAATCATCAGCCAGATTGCCCCCCATATTAGATCTGACCAATTTTAGTTTAACAATCTTGGCTCAGATTTCGCTAATTCCCTGTAACAGCTCTGCCGAGGTGAGTGTGGGTACTAGGGGTGGGATCCAAAGCGGAAGAGCTGTTACCCACCGCTCATCTACTACATGAGTGAGATCGCCCTGAGTAACAAGAGGTAACACCATCCTCTTCAGTGTCTTCTTACTTGGGAACAGGAAAACGGCCTGATCAACCGCCAGGGAAATTCCCTGGGACTTACATTATCCTCTCCTTTTTCCAAAGGAAGGGCACCCCCACTGGGAAACTGCACCAGAGCCACATTCTTGTGTGCCTTGGGTAGCTTGATTGCCATAATCGTCATGACTTTCTGGGGGGGTGGTGAGCCTCGGGGTGGGATATATGAAATGCTTCGACCAGGTCCATGCAATTTGCGCAATCATGCACCTTGACCCAACTATTTTTGTAGGCTGGATACCCTTTTCAGGCCACTAGATATTGGACAGAACGTCGCGTCTTCCAGGATGCCAGGATAGCCTTTACCTCAGCTTCTTTCCCATTATTGATGATGATTGGTTCCAGTTCCGTGGGAATTGTACCCTTGAAGTGTGACAGCTGGCAAACATGGAAAACAGGGTGCTGCTTCTAATGCGCAAAGAGCTTCAGTTGGAACTCTCCATTACCCAATACCTCCTCCACTAAATGTGGACCCAAGCGTTTACTGGCGAATTTATGGGAAGTGGTCTGAATCCTTAAATGACGAGTATCAAGCATGACGTAGGAACCCATTGTAAAATCATGACCTGGAAGATGCTTATGATCCGCAAACCACTTGTAGTCATCGATGGCTTTGGTGAGATGTTCACACAATAGGGCTTGAGTCAATCTGATATGGGCAGCATGGTCCGCAGCAGCTTGAACCTCAGGCTGCAAGCATGGCCCGACCAAAAATTAAGGATTAAAACGCAACGTTGCTTTGTAGGGGGAAAACCCCATGGATGTGTGGGTCCTGTTGTTGTAAGCGAATTGAGCAAGAGGCAAGTCACCAGCACAAGTATCCTGCGCAGCTGCAGCATAGCAACGCAGGTACTGTTCTAGGACTTGATTGACCCGCTCAGTTTGTCCGTTAACTGAGGATGATATGCCATAGAGCGACAGGGGGATATTTTTAGGACAAATAGGAGTTCAGTCCAAAACCGTGTGGCGAACTGTGAGCCCTGGTCACTGATGATCTCCTGGGGGAGACTGAACATTGAAAACACATGGCGTATGAACAGACGGGCAGTTTCTTCTGATGTAATCATGGAAGTACAAGGTATAAAAAGGGAAAATTTCGTGAAACAATCCGCCACTACCATCACCACTGTGAACCCATTAGAAAAGGGGAGTTCAACAATAAAATCCACGGACACTGAGGTCCATGGGTCCTCCGCCTGCTGTAAGGGGTGCAAGAGGCCATTTTTTCTGGAGCGATCTGACTTGGCCCTAGCACAAGTAACACAATCGGCGATCTAAGCTGGAACCTCTTTTGTCAAGCCCACCTAATTGAAGGTTCTCTTGATCAAATCAATGCATTTCTTGTTGCTGGGATGTCTGACTGTGGTGGGATCATGATGTGCACAGAATACCTCCGATCAAAAGGAGGGAGGAACCCAGAAGCAAGACCGGAAGTAAATGAGTCCCTTTTCTAAGGACTATAGGGAGTGTTTTTGACTTGAGTGAGCCAACTGCTCGACCCAACTCCACGCCCTCAGGGCAGGCCATTTGACTGGCTAAGACCTGAGCCACTAGCAGGGCGTCAGGAGCCAAATTGAAAGAGGAAATGATGGGGGGAACGATTGACAGGATTTGAGTGGCAGGAATCATGGTAATGAGATTCACTTCCTCTGGTTCTGAAGGACTGTGGGTGGGACTGCAGCTTAGGAAATTTGGAAGTACATTGAGCGCACCTTTAACAAATTTGTATTTAGAGTTAAAACTGCTCAGGTCCCAATAGGTTAAGGCCTGCCAATGCACCAATTTTTGGGGTTTGCAAAAATACAAAAAGGCCTGGTGATTCATGTGGACAGATAATTCATGGCGGGCACCTTGCAACAGATACCGCCAATGAGTTAATGTTCATGCAACAGCTGCTAATTCCTTGTTGTATATGGCCCAAGATTGCTCCGTAGCTGTGAACTTTCAGGAAAAGTAAGTGATGGGGTGTTCTGAACCATCATGCTCCTGAAGCAACACCTCTCCCACTGCAACTGATGAGGCATCGCATGCAACAATGTACGGTTTGGTGGGATCAGCGTGCTTCAAAAATGGGTGGTTACACAAACACTTCCTTGATTGATTCAAATGCCTGCTGGCATTCGGGCGTCCAACAAAATGGTACATTTTTCACAGTAAGGGGGTGGAGTGGTGTGGCCATCTGGGAAAGTGCCGGGGAAAACTTCTTTAGGAAGATAATAGTTCCCAAGAAACTCCAAATTTGTTTCTCTGTAGTCAGGGTTGGCCATTCTCAATCACATCTAACTTGTTGGGAGGTATTGCATATCCATCTTTGAGAACCAGGTTCCCAAGGAAAGTAACCTCCTCCTTATAAAACTCACACTTGGAAGGTTTGAGGAACAACCATGTCTTATGCAAGGTGACCACCACCGCTTCCAAATCAGTAGCATGTTGTTTGGGAGTCGGGGAGTGAACCAGGATATCATCAATGTATGCGATTGCACAGGTAAACTGGAGGTCACCCAGTATATTGTCGATCATCCATTGAAATGTAGCGGGAGCATTCTTAAGCCCAAAGGGCATTACACGAAATTGGAAAATGCCACACTTTGTCACATCGCTGTTAACTATTCCTGGCCTTCCATTACCCAAATTTGGTTGAAGGCGTTCATTAGATCCAACTTAGAGAACACTTAGGACTTGGCAATTGCCTGGCTGATTGTCTGCTCCAGAGGCAAGGAGTAGGGATCAGAAACAGTTATTTTATTCAAGTTACCGTAATTCTTGCAGGGACAGAGGGAACCATCCACTTTTTGGAAAAGACGATGGGAGAGGTGATGGGAGAGGTCTCTTTAAACAACCAACCTTTTTTCAACATATCGTCCAACCAGGTATTGAGTGCAACTTCTTACTTTGCTGTATGAGGATACAACAGACAGTTGATGTTCACCAACTCCATGGTCATTCGAAACCCACAATCAAACCTGGTGTGTTTAGGCAGGTGATCCACCTTTTACATGTCAGAGATTCTTTGATAGCGCATTAAGCTTTCAGGGAAATTGGCTGGGATGCCCGCAGAAGTGACCAGGGTAGTGATTGAGCTGGTTCCTTGTATCTTCTTGAGGGTGTCGATCAGAGGGAATTCTCCCTCTGAATGATCATTGGTAAATGACAACATATTAGATTCTAGATGAATCTTCACATGTTGTCAGCGCCACCACCTCACACCTAAGATCACCGGAAACACCAAGTTTGGCATATCCTAAAAGCAATCGCAGAAGCTGAACTGGTAAATTTGAAAAAGGTACCATTTGGTGAACAACATACGAGGGCTGATAAACAGATGAGGCTACCATCACTGAGGAGCTAGCATCCATTTTTAGTTTTAATTGTTGCGCCAACTTAACACTCATGAAGTTCCCCGTAGCTCCAGTATCCACCAGGGCTTTGAAGGAGACATGATGCAAGCTGACACTGATTTTCATAGGCAATAGGAAATAAGCAAAGTTTTGTTTATTGGAAGATTCTACTAACTCATTTGTGACTGAAGAAATAATGGGCATATTGGGGGTAAGGATGGGGTCCTTCTCCAGAGCAAAAATTGGAAGTACGAGGGCGGGGGAAATGACTTCCTCCGTTTGGGCTTGAACAGATTCATTAATAGTTAATTCTGTACCCGCCAACTCAGACTCAGGGGTTATGGCAAAATTGGTACCCAGATCTACCGCTAATTTGGAGATAGGCGCATCATCTGCATCTACTTTGGGTAACCCAATCAAGAATTTCGCCTTCTGATGACAGGTAACATGACGGGGTAAGGCGTTGATTATGGTTGCGGTGGCACATATTTGATATACTGATCCTTGGACAGTAGACCAGACCTCATGTTGAGCGGGACCCAAATCCAAGCCTGATCTAAATACTGCCTGAAGCATATCGATGGATAGACTCAATGTGGGGGCCAGATCATGAATGGTAGAAATCAAAGAAGCCAAGCTAGGGGCTTCGTCCATGGCATAGATCAGTCTGAATAGGTGTTCTGATTGTGACACAGGGGGTTTCAGGGCGGCCAACATGACAGCCATTAGTGGGGTGGAGTCTCTTGCTTGTGAGGAAGAGCGCAAAAGACCTCTCACCAAATGTTGGGCATCTCCATCCACAGCATCTAACAACGCGAGCCCTTGTTTGGCATGGGATAATGCGGAAGTGTTATTAAGCACAATTTCTGTACACATTTGCAACTTGGCAATTGTGTCGAGAACTTGATTGGAAATCTCTTAGGAGGGGACACTCGAACTTCCCTCCAGGCTAGTGGAAGGAGGAGGGGATGCAATTTGCGCAGCTTGGGTGGTTTGAAGGAGATTTCCCAAGGTAGTGCGGATGCTTTTCCCAAAGTCAGAAAGTGACCAAACAAACAACAAACAGAAGACTACTGATTGCACATTCGTTTGTTAAAGGGTAACCACTGCAGCGCCCAGTTCAAAAAACAAGGCAGAAGTGGCTAGAAATAATGGTTGGTTGATTATGTCATGGAAATGGCAGAAGAAGTTTAGACCGGCCTGCCAGTTGGGATGCATAAGCATCCAAAAAGCAAGCCATAATGCCAGAGGCATTGCTGACCAAATGACTTGATATGGAGCTGGGCAATGGGAAATGATGAATTGTTGGTGCAGCACAACTGTGAGTAAGATCGTGATGACAAACCACAATGAACCCATTCCCAACCCAGGGGGCCTTGTTGCAGGGGGTGGGATCACTGAGATAGTTTCAATGAGTTCCTTGGCATAGGGGGTCATTTTACCCGGGGTGGCAAGGAGACAGATTCTCTATTGCAATTGGTGGATGTAAGGCCACAAGATACCCATGTACTGGTACTGGAAGTTCGCAATAACGGGGTTGTAGTACCAAAAATATTGGACTCGCTGAATCCAATTGATGACGGAAGGGGCATAGTGACCAAGAGTACTGGTAGAGCCCATCTGGTATATGGACTGACAGGCCACCAGGGAAACGCCATCAGGGATGTGGTCAGAAGGAATAATACAAATAAAAAAATTGTTTTGGTTTTTTGGCAAAAAATTTTATTGAAGTAAAAAGAAGAGAATCAACCAATAATTTTCTCAGTGCTATACAACTGATTAGATAGTGGTCGATTGGGGAAGTGACAAGCCATGATTGGGACCCTCAATTTTGACCTAACCGGCGAATTATTTGAGAATGGGCGGGTTTGCTCCTTGAGAACTGACATCAAAAAATTCGGTGGCAGGCCAAGTTGCTGTCAGGTTGACCTTGAATGTCCGAACTGAAGCTCAGATAAGTTTCTGATGGTTGGCACAATGCCATTTGGCCTGACGAGCGATGGGAATCCCCTAAGGCCACCCCACATAGGGGTGGGTCCATTTTGTTGGGAATGGGTTCAGGACGCCCAACCCACCCGCGCTTGGTCACTGGGCCGTTCATTCAGTCAGTGGCATCACATCAGCCACAACGCCCAAATTGCTGACAGGGGGCTTCAAACCCTCATCGATGGCGCCCAATGCTATAGCCTGATTGTCAAGGATGATCCCTGATGACTTTGGAAGGAAGGTGATTTGATCGATCAATATATTAATCAAATTGGAACTATTGGGTGTTCCAGCTGATACCTCAGTCTTCATGCCCTTCCAGCCATTTGAGATCTGAGCATCAGCCAGATTGCACCCCATATTAGATCCAACCAATTTTAAATTGACAATCTAGGTGCAGATTTTGCTAATTCCCCATAACAGTTCTGCTGAGGTGAGTGTGGGTACTGGGGGTGGGATCCGAAGTGTAAGAGCTGTTACCCACCGCTCATCTACTATGTGAGCGAGATCGCCCTGAGTAATGAGAGGTACCGCCATCCTCTTTGGTGTCTTCTTACTTGGGAATGGGAAAATGGCCTGATCAACTGCCAGGGGATGTTCCCTGGGACTTCCACATCCTCAAGGAGTTGTATATTCTGGTGAAGATGGCCTTCAAGGTAGCCTGACTTTCTTTTATCCAAAACTGTGAGCTGGTTTCAGGGTCATTCATTAGATGTCAGTTATTGGTAATGTCTTTTCAACTGTTGTGGACAAAGGTGGAAGCTACGTTATAGAAATTGACAACATGGGAGTGTCAAGTTTGGGTAAGCTTTTTTTAGTTACAAGTTTTCATGATGGTACAACCTGACTAACTGTAGGAGGTGATGAATCTCAGGATGGAAGAACTTCACAGATAACGCTTGCTCCCCAAGTCAGTTCTCCCACTGATAGTTGGCTGAATTGTAAAGATCCTGCATGGTAAAAGGCACTTAAAAAGCAGATAGCGACTTTAGTGGCCTCCCACAGAATAGATGACATTTAGTAAGTGCTTAATTATTTAAGGTTCTTGTACTGAAGCTGGTATTGATCACCATCAATGGAAGATAGATGAACTGGAACGTGGCCTGAAAGTCTAAACTTTTGGGAGGTATGGTTGTCAAGATTTGAGATGACAAGCAAGATGCATTCCCTGCTCCTAGATCGATCCTTGACAGATCAACTCCTAAACCAGCGTGAATGGAATCTTATCCTGAAGGCACTGAAACTAGAATTAAACAGGAAGCATCACGCATATGAGAATCAGTTGAATCACCTTCAGAAACCCTATCCCCACTCCCTAAATTCTGAGAAGTGCCGCCCCCACTGCTGCGGTCACAAGGCTTTGCAGTACAATGGGGCACCTGTAAGGCACCAGCTTAGTGGTGACTTTCATTATGATATGGATTATAAAAGCCTTGAAATTAAAACCACTAGGTATATGGTCACTGGTGCTCCCAATATGAGAGCTTGTGCAAGGTAAGCAAGAAAAGAGTAGCGTCCTAAATGATTTCTGAAATAATTTCGAATCATGTACACCATTTTGGACATATGCCCTCACAGCTGAAAATTAAGAATGTCTTACGTTGAATTCAGTCAATGAGGGTAAAAGTTGGCCATTTGCGATTTTCTCATGTTCATAAGAGCTCATTTAATAATATTAAAAAGGATGAAATTGAGATATTGGCCAAAATTCCCTGGCTGATTCTTGGTGGAACCTCATTAATTGGGGTAACATGAGTTTGAAACCTCTATGGGCACCAAACCTAAAATTGAATGGTCAGATTACTCTGACCACACGACGGACTTCAGGGCTACCATCAGAAGACACTCCCCACCACCCCAAAGTCCTTCAACGCACCTGCGTGAGGAACCCTTTTTTATAGGCTTGGTGGGGATCCCCCAAGTTGCAATAAATTTCTCAGGTGGTGATTGGCTTAAGTTCATAAAATGTTACCTCATGGGTACGTTTTGGCCAATCAAAATTCCTCTTCTTTTGCTCCGCTGCCCTGAAGCAAGTTCCCAAGTTATGATAAGTTGTTCCTTTATATTTTCTAAATCAAACTTGTGTAAGCTATTCTGAACATATCCCCAGATTCCCCTTGACCATCAAAGTACTTTAAATACTAAATAGTCGAATGTCAAGGGTCATCATTTTCCCCTTTATTGCGCTGATAATAAAATTATAAAAATCCCATTTTTATTAGCGCTTTTTCTTTAAATTTTGTAAAGCTTTTGTGGAATCCATCAGGCGATAAGGACCAGCAAGCAAAAATTTGCTGGATTCCTATACACCACTCTTACCCTAGAAGGAAAGGAGTGCATAATGGTCATGATGGTGGAATAATTGCTGGCTTGGTGAAAGGTTCTCCCTTTAGCAAGTTATTTAATAAAAAGGTCAATGAGGGGTTCTAGTTTGGAGGTGGCAATTGGCCTGGGAAATTGGTATCACAATATTGACCAGCACACTGAATAGGAAGAATTTTATTAAATTTACTATGTTCCAAATAATCATCACTACATTAAAAGACAGTTAAGATCAAGGTATATTAAAGTTTTTTGTGCTGTCTTAAGATTATTCTTAGCTAGCCTGGTTTATTTATACTATAATTAAAGGTAGATTACCTCAATTAATTAGGGGTGTACAGTAATAAATTGATGCATTGAGGATACTGCACAATGCACTACTTTTTAGAGTCCACATGACCCCAAAATTGCATAGGAGGACCCTTAATGCAACTATGATGTAAGCAAATTCCTTAAAACGGAGGATGACAATTATTAATTAAACTTAAAGTCAGTTTGAATTAAAAAGTTTATATTTCTAAATTTATTATAAAATATTAAAGTGAAATGAAGAATTAATCAAAATTGAATTAATCAAAATTTGATAACTAAATAATTAGGATAATGAACACTCAGTTAAAAATAACTGAGAAATTGATCAGGATCCCAATCCTGACAGCGGCATCCAGACAATTGATTAAGAAGGCAGTAAAAGATCCAGATCTTATGTCACCATGAAGGACCCTGAAGCAATATGTCCCCGCAAGCCCTATAAATGTCAAAGCTTTCTAACACAACAAAGTAAACTATATTATCTCCATCTTTTCGTTTTTTGACCTCTCCACTTCTTTTCAGCTTTGAGCCCATTTTTGTACTTTGGAGACAGTCAAGAGAACTGTTATGCCAAGAGAATTGAATCTCACTACATGGGGCTTTGAGCTGTCCTAAGTGAAAACATCTATCATGAATAATTAAGAATATTAGATGTCATGAAAATCAATCTGCTGATCTGTCAATAAGCGTTGCCTAATGGACTAGTACCTCGCGGTATATAGTGCTGCCCATGGATCTTGAAAGTTTGGAATCTTTGGGCACGTTCCAGTTTCCCTTCCTTCAGTTGACAGAAATCAGTATCATTTTCGGTATGAGAACCTTAATGACATTGTTCAACATCTGATAAATGGCTTCTACTCCATAGGTGCCCACTTCAGCCAATCTGCGCCTCTTCCAGCCCTCTACCATGTGGGATCTTTATACCTCAGCCCAGCTACCAGCTGGGAGCTGACCCTAAGGAACACTACTTTTAAAACTTCTTTCATCTAGCTATCAATCACCTCCTACAGCTAGTTGGGATGCATCATCATGAAGTCTTCCAACAACTGGGGCTCAGCCAAACCTTACACTCCAATGTCATAAATTTTTACAATGAAAAATCATACTTTGTCCATGACAGCTTAGAGGCCATTATCAATAACTGCCAACAAATCAATGAAGCTCACAGCCAAATCACGGTGTTGGATAGCGAGATAACTGACTAAGTTGAAGACCAACTGCGTCAGAATATAAACTCCTCAAGGCTTCTTGGAGCCAGAGCCTCCACCAAGTTGAAGATTTGGTACAGACTCTGCAATAACACTATTGGTAGCTGGCCTCTCGCAACTACACCTCCAGGAGTGAAGGACATGAAGGGCCTATGGGTCCTGAAGGTCCCTGTGGACCTCAAGGGCCCTCTGGCCCCATAGCACCTACTCCAGGAGAACCTGACAGCCCTTGGCAAAAGGATGTTTTGGATGCCCTATCCGCCTTATGCAATGTATCTGGAATGTAGATCAGGGATGAAAATTCCAAGTAGACAGAGTCCCCTTGACCCTAGGGTCTCTGTTGAGGCTCATCAGAAGAATTGAATAAGTTTAGTGCATCTAATAAGCTTACCAATATCCGCATCTATCATCTTGAACAAACTTTTGAAGGGTTTGAGGCCCGTTTATCAACCCTTGAGATCCAGCTTCTCATTCAGGGCGCTGAAATTCAAGCCCTAAAGGAGAAGGTTGCTCATAAGGCTTCCATTTTCTACCTTAACCAAAACTGGACGATATCCAAGGGGACCTCAAGGGCCTAAGATGACAGTTGTACTACAGATCCCCCGCAACTATGCAGAGACTGAGATTTCCAAGCTGATACCAATTTCTGTCATTAATACCCTTTCCACATCTCTTGTAACTAACTTTAAACCTAATTATAAAGAAAAAACTTTTCTGGGCCAAGAAAGCATTCCCTCTTTCCTGTATGCCTACTTGAGTTCCATGGAAGAAGCCAATGACTGGCAAAAAATGAAACATATCCACTCCTGCCATAACAGCTTGCTTAGAAGACTATGACTCTCCACTTTAAAGAATACAATACCTGGTAACAGGTCCATATGTGCCTCAAATTAAGAATTCAGCAGCAATCTAACCTTGGCCAATCAAAAAAAGCATTCATGGTATCCGCCTGAACAAAGAGGAGGACCCCATGGAGTTCGCCAGTCATTTCTATGCCCAAGCGAACCCTTGGTTACCATCAATATTATTACTTTGGACAACGCTATCACCACTAACATCTTCGCATTAGGATCTTACCCTATTGTTCAAATGCATACGATTAACCAAAAGAATGGTTTCACCTGCATTCAAGAAATTAGGAAGTGATTAAAAGGATCCCTACATCGATCCTGAACTCCAAGCTGCCCCTTCAGGTTTCTCCAACTGTCCTTGGGTTCAGGTGATCTAAAAATAGTATAATCCTCGAAACCAATGCACCCACTACAATGGTTATAGACACAACACCAAGACATGCTGGAAACAACTTGCTGAGGAGGCGAAAAAGGCCTTCAGCATGAAGGACGAGGCACTCCATGTTGAAATTTCTCCCACGCCTCAAGGATCATCCATGACTTAAAAGAATTGGAGCTATCATACCTGAAGAAGTTTCAGTACCCATTCATAGTAAAGAAAATAATGCTACTACACTTCTTCTAATAAATCTCCCATGTTTCTCAAGTGACCTCCCCAGTTCATAAGTCTGGTTACTTATTTCACAGTTTGAGTTCATAAGATTCCAGTTCTTGCGTTAGTCAACAGATGTTCCCCTGTAAATATTATATCTTCCAAGTTGTTGAAGCGTTTTAGATCGCGTTAGACTTGCCACACTATATGAAGTATGACACAGCTGGACCGCAACGTACCTGATATATTGGGGCCTATTCTTCCCTACCTATCTGATTTGGAAAGCTCTCTGTAAATAACCCCGCCATCTCATTGTATAAACTGAGCTATGACCTCCTTCTTGAAACTCATTTTCTTTGGGAATACTCAGCAGTAGTACACTATAATGACAAATTTTTATATCTACTGGGAATCAGGCCCCTTAACCTTTGAGCCCTCCTGCGACTAATAATGAGGTCAAAGCCCAAGCTTGCCTACTAGCGATTGAGGGCTGAATTGACCAGCTTAAATATTACGTAAGGGGCTCTTGTGTCTGTCTGTCCCGACCTGCTGTCCATGGACAAGAAGGCATGACAATCTACTTACCTAGAGTAACAACTACATCTCCAAAGTCCTAACTCATTACTGACACCCACGTCCATTTTAACATCCCCTTCATATACCTGATGAAAATCTGAGGCCTAGACAACTTGTCCACCAAGGAGGTTTTAACTTGTCCAGGAATTTTAGATCTAGCCTATGCTGAGTCTATATTAGTGTTGTTAGCTAACCTTACTGACAGACACAAGGTAATAATCCCAAACAGTCCCGCCGCATATGTCCACCTCCTACCAGTAGATACTGTCAACAATTTCTATAGTTTTGGGAGCCTAGGGGTTTGAGTTGGAGGCGCCCATCAGTGGCCTTGATTGACACCAGTATTCAAAAAGATTTCACTGAAGAGCAACAGCGCAAAGTTCAAGAAAATATTGTAAGAATATTCAGACCTATTTTCGGCCTCAGCCTACGACTTTTGAAGGATAAAAGAGGTTCAGCATCATTTTTATACTGGGGCGCTCCCCCTTTTGGCCCCAATCTTATCTAAAGAGTAAGGTTGAAGAGGCTCAGGTGGCAGTGGAGCTTAGATAAATACTAAAAGATGGACTCTTAATGCCTTCACGCAGCCCTTGGGTTTCTCCCCTCCTGCTGGTTTAGAAGAAGAATGGCAGCTATTGGGTATTGATGGACTATTGATGGCTCAACTCCATTATTAGGAATAACATTAACCTTTGCCTGAATTAACACTATCTCCAATTTCTCACTAGATCACAGTCTTTTCTCACAATGGATCTTGCCAGTGGATTTTGCAAGTGGAGCTCACCCCCAAATATCGAGCCAAGTGTGCGCTCATAGCCAATAAAGTGCTTTCTGAACCCATGAGGCTAACACTAGGCCTCCATAACTCGTTGGCCAATTTCAACTTGCCATGGACAGAATCCTCAGAGACAATAAGCTATAATGTGTCCTTGTTAGCTCTTTCAACATCATTGTCTTCTTACAAACCTTTAATAAACATGTGGAGCATCTTCAGAAATTTTTCAATAGGCTTGGGAAGGCTTTAATAAGACTCAAAACTTTATAGTGCTCTTTCATACAGTCAAAAAATGAAGTTTCTATGACTTAAGGTTTCAGAAGAAGGCATCCAGCCCATACCAGACAAAGTCAATGCCATAGAAAAAATGTCGCACCCTCAGAGCCTAGGTGATATTCAGGTATTTTTTAGCATAATGGATAATTATCATCAGTTCTACTTTTCAGTTTGCTGACCTAGCCGAGCCTCTATTTTACTTCCTGCAGAAGAACGTGCCTTTTTAGTGGCATCCATAACAAGAACAGACTTTTAATGCGCTGAGGACTGCTCTTTGAACTAAACTCATTTTGTCTATCAACGGTTTTATCAACCATTCTTGCTGTTCACAGATTCAAAATTATGTCACCATCAGGGCCAACCTATCCCAGCATGACAAAAATCAGGTTAACCATCCTGTGGCCTATTTTAGCAAAACTCCGAGTAAACCAAACGAAACTATAGCATTACTGAATAAGAATACTTAACTGTCTTGTAAGCAATCATTTTCCGGCCTATCGCTATAACACCAACTTACCATCATAACTAATAATTCCTTAGTCTGTTGGCTCCAGCAGATGAAGGACTCAGATGGCCTTTTAGCCATATGGGCCTTGAGGCTACAAAGCTATGCTTTCACTATTATATATCAAGTGGGCGCAATCCACTAGAACGCTGATGGCTTCTCTAGGATGCCAGTGCTAGCTGCTTTGACCACCAGGGAGGGCCAACTGTATGATCTTATTGGTCGACCAGAGCGCTTATAGTTAAAAACACCTGAGGTCCAAGATGAGCTCCAAAAGATGACCTGAGACACTCAGATCAAGGATGGGCTGCTATATAAGAGGGGTCAATAAGAATGGCTTTCTTATGTCCGCCCTTCTTCCTGGACCAACGTTATCCTATAGGGCAATACTACCGTGGGACATGGGGCAGTTTATAAAAGTAACAATTGTGTAGTCACGTTGTTACTGGGACTGAATAATGGAGATCATCCAAGAGGTCCTGGAGGCTGTATGACTTGCCAATACTAAGACTAAGCCTGTTCTTGATATCAACGCTCAGTCATCGCTATGACAGGAATCTTCAATGTCAGTAGCGTTGATGTGATAGGCTCTCTTCCCGCTGTTTTGTAAGGCCATAAATTTATCCTCCTAGCCATGGCTTAACTAACCAAATGGGTCAAAGCGATTTTAGTCCCCACTTCCACTGTAAAAGCCATGGCTCCATTAAAATTTGATCCATTTTCACTCAGCACAGATGCTCACAAACTTTACTTTTGGACAATTGGTTAAATTTCACTCCACAGCTAGCCCAAGAACTTGATTCACTTTTTTACACTAACCAAAGTTTCGCCTCCCACTATAACTCATCATTAATGAGGTAATGGAACGATCTAATAGAACCCAAGTCTCCACATTATGGAAGATGGCCGCCTCTGACCCTACTCACTGAATTATTATTTACCCAGCGCTTTGCTTGCTACAGAACAAGTTACCACCGGTTCATTAAAATGCCCCACTTTGAAGTTCTATATGGTCGTGCATTTCAGCTATTAAGTATAGTTCAGCCACTTCAAAACCTCCACACCTGAGAAGTCGATCTAATCATGAGGGCCTTAGCCAATGAAATTTTTTGGCTTTAAGCCCTAGCCACAAAAGTAATATCACCACCACCAGTAGAAAACATCCTGAATTAATGTTGATTGACTCTATTTACACACTTTTTAATTAGGTGACCTCATTCTCTTTTATTGCCATTGACCCATAGGTTGACAGAATAAGCTAAACAATCTTTGGTCTGGATCTTATAAGGTCATTCATAATGTGAACTATGAGTACTCCATTGCTGACGTTAACCAGAGGTTAGTGGTGAACCAAGTGCATGTCCAGTTTCTACAGTCCTATACTTTCCTCTGGAAGGATCTTGAGGGGGACATTGTTGGAATCCAAGATGATGAGTAATATGGAATAACTGCTCAGGAATTGAGCCTCGACAGATTAAGTGTCAAACCAGCATGAACAGAACCTTATCCTTAAAGCCCCAAAACTATATTTAATTAGGAAGTATTATGCATATGAGAATCGATATATTCACCTTCAGGAATCCCGTCCCTGCTTCCTGAATCATGAGAGGCACCACCCCCACCTCCGCGGTCATGAGGATAACACAGTACAATGGGGGCGCCATCCAGTAAATCGATCTAGAAGGCAGTAAAAGATCATGATACTATGGGGCCACGAAGGTCCCTGAGGCACTATGTCCCCACACGCCCTATAAATATTGATGTTTTCTAACAAAAAAATAGTTTATATTCTCTCTTTCTTTTTAATTTTTTGGTCTCTCCACTAATTTTAAGCCTTGATCCTATTTTAGACTTTAGAGAAATTCAAGATAATTGTTATGCTGAAAATTAGTGGTATTTTTATCATGAGGTACAAATTCATTGAGAGACACTTTCCAACTGATCAGTAGGTTGAATTTCTTGAATGATATTATTCTCCATTGTTTGTGATAGCCAGTTTCACTTTGTCAGCTTCGAGTCCCCTGGAGTGAGCACCACTTTTGTTGGCGCTACAGTTCTCTAGGTTGATGCTAAAAAAAGAAAATGAGCCCAAAGCTGAAATTAGTGGAGAGGTCAAAAAAATAAAAGATGGGGCGATTATAGACTACTTTATTGAGTTAGAAAGCATCAATAATTATAGGGCGTGTAGGGACATGGTGCCTCAGGGACCTTCATGGCACTGTACAATCAGGATCTTTAACTGCCTTACAGATCAGTTTCCTGGTCAGCACCATCATTGTTCTGCATTGTCTTCATGACCGCAGTGGTGGGGGTCATGCCTCTCACGATTAAGGAATTGGTGACGGAATTCCTGAAGGTGTTTCCATCAATCCTTGTATACATGATGCTTCTTGATCAAATCTAGTTTTGGCACCTTCAAGGTAAAGTTACATATGTGCTGGTTCGAGAGTCAATCTGCCAAGGCTTAATTCTGGAACAGGGTTTTTAATCAAAGTATCTCAAATCCTGCCAGGAATCGCGTGCAACTCAGGTTTTTTGTAATTATATTACTATGTGAATCAAAAATTTTAGAAAGTGATATGAGATGCAAGTCAACAGTTAAGAAGACATTAATCAAGTCTATCACTGCCTCAAGGCAGCTGAGCAACGCTTGAACTCTCTTACAGAAGAGCTGAATGACAATACTGGAAAGACTCCACAGAGCACTGAATGAAAATAGATGGAGAAGGACTTGAATCAGTGCATTGGAGTATTAGATTATGAGAACAAACTTTTGTGAATTTACCACTCATTAGGACATCAACAAACTCACAATCTAGACACCTGCGTTAAGAACTTGGAAAATTAAAAGTGAGAATTTCTTATAAGAATTAATCTGCTGGATGTTATGCCAAGCCTTACCCTAAAGGAATTGGAGCAACATCTCTATCCTCTACAGCATCACAAAGGTCATCTAGTAAATCAAGTTTAATAGATCAACACACATATTAAAATTATCAAATATGAAGCTCTCATAATACATGTCATTACAGCTTTAAGGACACTACCTTTAATCAAACGGTCAAGGACAAGTTTATCCCTGGCAAAGGGTGTATTGCATCTTTACTTTAAGTTTATGAAGCCGCTTTGGAAGGTTTAACTGATCATTTTAGCTTGGTATAATTACCTTGTTTGAGTTGTATGACTTAAGAGATTATTGTGCTTTAAATGCACGAGCTGCATACCTGGAGAGAAGTGAAGGAACGCTCATAAAAATAATTGAGTCCAAGATAAGCTTGAGTATGAAGAAACAGTCCTTAGTGAGAATTGCACTATGCCAAAATAAACCTTGTCCAAATTTGCAAATTGCTTTCATAGCGTGGCCCAAACGCTGTTGACCTCAAAGATGCTTACATTGGACGATTCTGTATCCGCTATTGTTGCTGGTTTACATA
The DNA here is from genome assembly GCA_022478985.1 of Massospora cicadina. Taxonomy (NCBI): domain Eukaryota; kingdom Fungi; phylum Entomophthoromycota; class Entomophthoromycetes; order Entomophthorales; family Entomophthoraceae; genus Massospora; species Massospora cicadina. The sequence continues at coordinate 60,895 of JAKSZP010012156.1, read as the reverse complement.
GTAGCACTGACCTAGCAATGCATGTCACGTCTGTCAAATGAAGCTTCAATTCCATCTTGGACATTAAGGAAGCCCCGCTTGATGAGGTATTTGTGCACAAACATGAGACAACCCATTAGGCTTCCACAAAATTTAATATAGAATTTGGAGGAAGCAAAACCTAGAAAGGAGGAGTGTGAGGTGTAACTACTTCAAGAAGAACAACCATACCAATGTATATGTTTTAAGGAGACCCTGCCTTCTTAGAGCAGGGAAAAGTAAGGTCAGAATTAGGGTTAAGCACTTCTAAAGCTGACCAACACAAAGTACTAGAAAGAAAAACATTGACAACTCTCATCTTATGTGTATTGAGAATGAACCTTGTGACGACTCTAAAGGGGCTACGAAAACACAGGTTATATTGTTTTAGGTTCACCTGCTGAGCTCACCATTCCAGCCTTCTTAAATGAAAAAAGTATTATCAACACCCAGATTCATAAGGCAATTATATCAATCAAGTTGCTAAGTGCACTAGAATATTCATTATAGCCAGAAATGCTTGTCAATACCTTTCCCTATTGGTATGACCCATCTTAAGTGTTCACAATCTTTTAAAGAATCAATAAGGAGTATCTTAAGACTGCCCAAAAGCTTAATTTAACATTTCTCCTTAAAGAGGTGGTAGCCTTTCCGATAAGTTTAGAGGAACCATTACCAAGGTGGAAGTGGTTATTATGAAAAACCAACTATGGCTATCTTAGATATGGGATCACCTATTAATGTTGTTTCATATTACCTCATTCAGAGAGATTAAGCTTTCCTTCGACCTTGAATTAATCAAAAAAAAAATATTGCTGATCCTGATAACACTAAAGTGATAGGCTCACATTCATTTTTGCAATCAAAGCTGTAAAGTTGGTTTTCTCTGCTCTCGCAGTTGCCCAGGACAATAGTCAGTATGATATACTTATTTTAATGCAGTATATGATTGAATTTTATAAAGTCATCAATATGAGAGAAGAATATCTATCTAATCTAACTATAAGTTTTACTTATGCTGGTTGAAAAAGTCTCCATCAAGAAGGATTACTCTTGTCTGGTTAAGTATCCTGTATCACTTTACCTCTGCAATATTACCTATAAAAGTAAAAAAGCTATCTACCTAAGTAAATTCAGCAGTAGGAATATCATTTTATGCCTCTGAGAGTTAGAAACTTAAACCAGGAGAACAAAGAGTTGTTCTACCCACATAACCCTGAGTATACCCCCAATCCTTGTTACTTTTGCTAATGTCAATGGAGTGAGTAGGGTTGAACCAAGAGTTTACCAGGAGCCCTCAATCCAGCCTATTAGCGGCCTATTGAGCTACTACTCGGGAAGCCTAACCATCCAAGATATTAGTCAAGAAACATTAAGAGATAATAAAAGGTTAACTGCTTGCTATCGATAATTTTGACAAGGTACATTTTGTGTGTACTCGCCTTGATTTTGGACTACTAGCTAATAATCTGATTTGTAATATCAACTAATTCCAAGTATTTGATAAGTTAAATCTGAGTAACTCAAGAGATTGCATTAATTAATTAAAGACTGCAAAGGTGCTTTCTTTAAGTCAGAAGTCAACTATGTCATATGAAAGATTGTACACATTATATCAGCAATGGAGGCTCAGCCCCCTTCAATCAAAACCATATAGGAAGTCAAAGTCAGAGGAGCAATACATGAAGACCAGGCTCAAGCTATATTGAATGCTTTTATCTGTGCCCTCCCAGAGTCCATGGTCATCCCCACTGTTACTTATAAAGAGAAGAATGGTGGTCAACGAATGGTGATGGATTATAGGAAGCTAAACAGCCTTATTTAGAAGAACAGCTATCCTATATCTTAAGGATTGATGATGCCCTGACCTAACTCTCCATCTCAAATTTCAACACCAAAAGAGGCCTTGCCAGCGGTTATTGGCAGATAATATCACTTGAAGGCCAAGAAAAATGTGCGTTTGTATGAATGGAAAGTTGTTCCAACCTACCCATCTCCTTCATGAATTATAAAACGCTCTGCCTTGTTCCAACGGTTAAATAACATATCTTAGTTCTTAAACTCATCTGTGTGATTTTTACCAGATGACATGATGTTTTTAAAACTTCCGCTAATCATCTAGTTCTCCTCAAGTCAGTGTCCAATGATTGTGCTAGAATCATATCAAACTAAAATCTGAGAAGTGTACCTTTTTCCAGCTTTAATTGATATTTTTAGGACATGCCATATCATGGAAAGGAATTCAACTATCATTCAATAAGGGTGAATCAGTCTCCAAGGTGCCTGAGCTGAAGAGCCTTTGAGACATACAGGTATTCTTAGGAATGATGGGATATTATAATTAATTTATTCCTAACTTCGCATAACTCACTGAACTTCTTGTTTGACTGCTTGCCAAAAACATCCCTTTGTATGGGGAGTAGAGCAACAAGCTGCATTCGTGTCAATGAAGTGTTTGTCAAAGAGATGACTAATCTTATGACTTCTGTACTATGGGAAGCCATTTATCCTGTCTAATGACGCTTCCAACTTAGTCATAGGTGTCATCCTTTCTCAACTGGATGAGAACAGCATTGACCACCTAGTATCGTACTATAGCTAAACGCTATAAAAAACTGAAAAAGTTATAAAGTCACAGAGAAAGAGTGCATAGCTGTTCTTCTGGTTGCATAACATCTCTGGCCCTTCTTGTAAGTATGAATTATACAGTTTTGACAGACCACGATTACCTAAAATGGCACAAAAAATGAAAGATCTGACAAGAAGACTAGCCCAATGGGCTTTCAAACTTCAACACTATGAAATGAATATCGTTCAAAAAGCTGGAATATAGCAGATAAATGTAGATAAAATGACTTAACTGCCCCTTCTAATCTTGATAAAGGCGAAGCTGAACGGTTACATGGCCTATTCATGAAGACAGACTCTTTGGAGGATAAAGATGAACCAGTTCATAAGATGCTCAAATGACATGCATAAAATATAAGAAGGTTCTTGATGTAATATCTTCAAGCAAGTCTGAATTGATTGGATACCTTACTTGTGACCTTCAGAACGGAACCCATCTATGATGGAAGCTTAAAATACCGTAGACCATGTAGGAGCCTGGAAAATGTATGTCAGACAATAAGACATTCAACTAGCTATAAGAATGCCCTTATGGATTATAGTACCGATCTTAGTAATGAAATTATCCATCCTAAGTCTCGGCAGAATAATCTAGATTAGGTAAATTGTTTACTCCTGTCTTCCAAAAATAGCTTTAATTTAGTAAAATTTGGATATGTCAAACCCCTGGCAGAAAAGGCAACCTTATTTAAAGTCTGCCCACAACACTACTCCAAATACTAGTGCTATTGTCTAAGGGAAAACACCCCCTTTATTACCTGAAGGGGGTCCCAAAGGGTGAAAATATTTTACCCACCAATCACCTCTTAAGACCTCTGGTAATTGATTAAGGTAAAAATATTTTCAGGATGCCTTATTAGTTAAGCCATATTAAGTTGTTTCCACATGGGTTCATCATCCTGGTTTCAATACAACCTTAGTACTTAAGATCTATTGTGTTAAAGAGATTCTTGAGAGTTCTGAAAGGTCGAATCGTTATATCTACTAATCGAGCTACCCTCTCCTTATATCAAATTCTCTTGCCTCTCTATTTTTAGCCTCAGATTACTTTACTTACTAGGACTTGACATTCTAATATGAGATCTCTTTTTTATCATTTCTTTATTAAATAAATTTGTTTTAATAAATCAGCTTGTGGTTATTTTCCACCTAAAATCCTTGATATTAGCTGAGGGTTTTATAGCTCCAGTGACTGCTAAATTGTTCAAACCCTGTAAAAAGCAAACATCAAGCACTAATAACGCTGAGATTCCAACAATTGGTGCTCACTACAGGGGCACCTGTACAACTCAATCTTTTATTAAAAATGGAGGACCTTCAGAAAAGAGAAACCCCGCTAACTACCACGCTGCATCAGAATCAAGGGTATCTTTAAACAGCATCTATCCAGTGCTTTGTAGCAATATGAAAAGCTCAAACAGCACCCTTCTCAAGGCCCTCCTGGGGCCTCTCTTGTTGTCCATAAACTTATCTTTAGAGACAAGTTTAACCCAGGTGAGAGAAGCGTTGCCTCGTTTTTCTTTGTATATGAATCTGCCATGGAAGGCACAACCAACCATTTCAAATCATATCTTATGATTGCTTAAGTCATATGGCCTGAGGTAATGGTTCCATATATGGACATCCTTAATACCTGGGCAGAGGTCAAAGAAGTTATTTTGAATGAATATAGCTCACCACAGAGTTTAAGAAAATTACAAGCCTTAAAGCGCCTTATCACGAAAAAGGGATAATAAGTTGCCTATTTTTTGATCAGCTCTACAGTGAATCCCAGCCTCTGGAACTTGCAAGAATTCTACCTCTTGAGACACCGTTGCTTCCATTCTGACTGTCTTGACCTCTCCTCATCCCTATATAAGCATTGTATCTCTATATGTATGCTTCTTCCAGATTGTTCACAATATAAAGGAGGCTTTATTAGAAGTTGAGAAGTTATATAAAGTTGATCATATCCAAGTAGTTGTGTTGAAACCCTAAGTCTCAACCCTTGAGAATCTCCCAGCTGTAGCTTAGAAGGAGGAGTCCATGACGACTCCCATGGCTCCTCCTTCACTTGTTACCATTCCAAAGCCTGTTCCTGTGGGCGACTTAAAATAGACTTCACTAAGCCACTTGAGGAAAGCGTGGGAAACCATTGGTGACAGGTTCGTGTTCCCTTCCGTGTACTGCACCCCTAGTCCGCCCTGTGAGATCAGTTAAGGCCTTGCCTCACCCCACGTTCTCCCCTTGGGTCTTACCACAGTGGCTCCACCATCAAGACTCTTCAAGCCGCAGTCCATAGTGTCCATGACATCATCTTTTTTAACGCTCACATGCTGAAATTCTCAACAGGTGCATATAAAATTCGTTTAAGCTAAGACATTTATTTCAAAAGTCAAAAGGGTAGTTGAGAGCTCAAAGGACATCCAATGCGATAAGAAATACTTGCCTATCACCCCTATTGAACCTCTGAAGTGAACAGATAACATCTCTTATGACGAATTTAAAGGGAGTTGTGAAGACATTGAATATTATGCCTTAGTAACCCCAATAGAAAGAATGATACTGGATTGTGAGCTCTGAAATAGCAGATAAGGCCATGATACCCAGCAGAAACTTATCTCCATCAGATGCTGGGTTTTACTGAAGTTTTTTTATATTGCTAGTGATGTTTATCTGTTCCTTTCCTCACTGATCTGACCTACTCAGCACGTTCATATGCTACAATCTTTTAAGGATAGTTATCTTAAGACTTCTCAAAGACTTTGTCGGGATTTTTCCAAATTCTCTTTGTTCTGAAAAGTCTACTCCATCAATTCCTCTGGCACTATTGGAAGGCGAGAGTAATCTATCTAAATTTATATAGGTCAATAAGGAAAATCAGTCACATCTCAACCAAGGGATATAAGATTAATTTTCTCAACAATTAATTAGATCAAACAGATCTTGAACTATTACAAAACCTATAAATATTCCATCCTTCCAATAGTAAAAATTTAGGTCGAATTATAACCTGTTTATTACTTTAATTTATCGATTTTTGGAGAATCCACTCAAGTAACTCTAAGAAAAACTTGCCCCATTGGAAGTGTAATTTAAAGCTTCAAGAGTGTTACTCACTAAGGGGGCACTCTGAGTTACGCACCAATGAAAACGTCTATCACTACTATGGATTCTCATTTTTCGCCTGAAGAAGCTCAAGACCATGAGCAAGGCAGTATTTTATGATGGGTCCGTTCAAATAGAACTGAAATTACTAGAGTATTATCCATGTTGGAATTCCGTGCCAAACTGGAGTTTTATGCTCCTAATTTTAGCTTTACAGCGAACTTTCAAATCCCTCCCAAAGCTTTATGAAACATTATCAAAAATATGCTTGAGGGAGCATTAATTCCTGGAATCCGTTCTACCTGATCTCGTTCCAATGCTTTACACTCTATCTTTCAGGAAGTGTTTCAAATCTCCCATATGCCAGGAATTGACACTGAGCAATACTTGCATCAGCTTGTACACCCTACATTGTACCATTTATTACTGGTAGAGGAATGCATCATCAAGGGATGCTCAATTTACTAGAAGGAATCTAGTCCTTGAATAATCATGTTACCAATTTTTTAAATCCGCCTCTGAGTTTAGAAGAGATAATCAAGATACCATCATCAATAATTGGACCCTTCTCAATAAAGTACATCAACAGCTTATTCAGCTTGACCATGAGATGTCCAGTTTTGTTGATTTACAGTTCCACTGAGATTCCAGGAAATTCAGCAAGAATGGAAAGAAGAAATACCCAACTCTTTGAGTGTAGTTGATCAATGGAAGAGGAAATCAAATTTTTTTCCAATTGGAGAAATTGTACTCCAGAATCCAATTCTGAGTCATTGAAGTAGAGAAAACCTCTGGAGCTATGGGTTCTCCTGGGGTTGAAAAATTTCATGGTCAACGTGGACCTCCTGGTGCTATTGGCCTTGTGGACCCCTTGGTGTTGAAGGGCCCCACAGACTTCCAGATGCAGATGGACCTCAGGGACTGTCGGACATTCTCCTTCTTGATGTTTGAAAAAGAATGTTGGAGTCCAATCTTTGAATAATATTGTGGTTATCAATGTTATGAAAACCAACGGCAAAAAGACCTTGGCGGATTCTTGGTGGAACCCAATCTATTGGGAAAATATGATTTATACCCAAAATCGGCATAATAAGGTAAGAACCAATAATAGGATTGCTCCAACTTCTCAGCTGAATTCGAGGTGTTCAATATCGCATGGGTCTGTTCTTCCCCAAGGTGATAAGATTTTACCCGTTGATGATTGGGTGCAAATTAACAAATCATTATCACTCTGATCTGAACCCCCCCCCCCGAGGTGAGAAGATTTTACCTGCTGGTGATTGGATGAAAATTTATCAAATCATTACCACATGGGTCAGTTTTGCCACAAAATATTTATCCTCGATCTGATAGGCTGAAAGCCTATATTCCCTAATTTGGATGACTCAGCTTTATAATACTTTACCCCCAAATTTCCCATGGCCTTGAGTATTGGAACTAGTTTAAATATGATATACTAGTATTGAGAAAATGGCTTTTTCCTTTTTGGCCTCACTCAATTAAAAACAAAAAGTAAAAACTTAGGTTTCTCGAGAGTTTATTATTTATTTTAAATATTCCATTGTGGAATCCAGCGGCACACAGCACCAGTGAGCATAACCCTTGCTGGATTTTGACAATTTGGTGCTCACTACAGGGGCACGCCTGTGCACTAAACTGTAGTTACTAACATGGAGGCTGTAAACGTGAGCAGCTCTTCTGGTTCTTCTTTAACTGAATCACGATTAGCTGCTCTTGAGAAGCAACTAGCCAGCTCTATCTCCCGTCTTAAAAAGCTAGAGCAACGGCCGTTCAAATTACCTATAATGAACAGATACACCCCGGGTGAAGGGAGCATTGCTTCCTTTTTGTACGTTTATGAAGCTGTGATGGATGGCGCCACTGATAAACCTAAAGTTCAGTATATTTTTCCTTGTTTAAGCCGCAAAGCCCAAGAGTTGATCGTTCCTCACCTGAATCCTCAGCACACCTGGCCAGATGTTAAGAAGGCCCTCTTGGCTGAATTTGGATCAAAGCAGAGCTTATACAGGGAAAAACAGGCTTTTATGCGCCTTACCATGTATGAGGGTGAAACCCTCTTTAGTTTTTCTGAGCGGTTCTATCTCACTGCTCAAAGGCTGGCTACGTCTAACCTGCTTACCCTGGATGATGCTATCGCCGCCATATTAACAGGGTTAGCTTCACAACCCTCTCTCGCCAGGCATATCATATCAGTGAAATGCCACTTTACAACTTTCTTTGATAAAGGAGGCTTTGTTAGACGTCGCCCATATTCTTTTAGGTGAGCTGCGGCCTATTGAACCGTTGGAAGTAAGGCCACCTGTGCCTATTCTCCCTGCAAAACCTGCTGCTTCAGTGTGACTTAAAACGGACATCCCTCATTTATGCAAAGCGGAGATCCCTACTGTGGTTTCCCCTTCAGCTCAGCCAATAAGTGCGCGCCCTAAGGGTATAACCTCCAGAACTGCTGGGGCTGTGAAAATGCCGGTTAAAGCGAAGCTAATCACCCCACCTCTCTAGGCTGTCTCCCCCACTTCAATTGCAACCTTGCCCATAGTTGAGAATACCCCTGAGGCTGACTCTGAGGGAGGTTACAATGACGTTGGGTACTACTCATTGGGAGCTCCCGCGGAAGTGGAGGTCCCTGATCGCCTAAACGCTGAAGGAGTAGATGAAACCACCATACCTGAGGATAGTTACCTCCGCCAATTTATAGGTTGTATGAAAACTATTGACACAGCCAGCGACGCTGATCAGCTTCTATCGAGCTTAATTCGCCCTTTACAGCGAGGGCATACCATGCAGTCTATTTTGGAGACTCACCCTGAGACCGCACGGAAATTAACCTCCTCTTTTCATCTCAAGGAGGTCTTAGCGCTGTCAGCCAACTTTGGAAGCACACTTACCAAGGTTGAAGTAGTTGTTCACAAAGTCCGGGTGATGGCTATCCTGGATACAGGTTCCTCAGTGAATGTAATCTCATCTCAGCTGATGAAAAAGATTAAACTGACGCCTGACTTGGATTATGCCAAGGAATTTGGAACTGCGGGCCCAAACAATACCCGCGCCCTTGGCGCTTACTCCTCTCTTCCCATTCACATTGGGAAGCTTATCCTATTGGCCCCCGCTGTGGCCTTAGATAATAGCTCCTATGAGATGCTCATAGGTACTCAGTTTATGATTGAGTATGAAGGCATCATCAACATGAAGCAAGGGTTCCTATCTTTAATGAACTACGAAGTTCCGTTAGTCTTATCCAACAAAGAACTCATCAAGAATGATTATACCTGCCTGGTTATATACCCCTTTTCCGCTTTGCCTTTACATTATGTCACCTCTGGGCGCAACACTAGGAAATTGCACAATTCAGTAGAGGCTAGTGATGGTATTCCATTTTATGCGGCAGATGAGGTGGTGATTAAGCCGGGTGAGCAATGAGTGGTTGACACAAAAATCACGCTCCAAATCCCACGCCACTGTTTGTTGCACCTCATATGTGTTGAGGGCCTTAGTCCTTTGGAGCCTATTGTATTACCTGGGCTACTGGACCCCGCTTATCAGTGACCTATTACTCTACTGTTGGGAAACCTCACCGCAAAGGACATGATCATATGGAAACACCAAGAGTTTGGCTGAGGATTTTTAATCCCTGTGGAGGATGTTGAACAGATCCACTCCATTGGCTCAATGGCAGATTTGGGCCTGCCAACAGACAACCTGGTGTGTACCTTACCAAACGTTCATATCTCAAATGAGTTAGCTCCAACTGAGCTAGAGAAAGTTCATAATCTCCTTGATGACTATAGCGACATATTCTCCAAGTCAGCTCACGACTATGGCCATATGAAGGGCTGGTGCCACTCCATTGATGTGGGTGATGCCCATCCCATTCGGTCAAAACCATATTGCAAGTCAAAGGTGGAGGAACAGCATATGAGGATGGAACTCACGCAGTTACTGGATACAGGGTTACTAGTTCCCTCTCAAAGCCCTTGGTCTTCCCCACTGTTGTTAATTAAGAAGAAAGATGGAGGTCACCGGATAGTCATGGACTACCACAAGCTAAATAACCTCACGAAGAAGGATAGCTATTCTATCCCTCGCATCAATGATGCCTTGGCCCAACTATTTGGCTTGAACTTCTTCTCAGCCAAGGACTTGGCCAGTGGTTATTGGCAAATGGACCTTTCTCCACAGGACCAGGAGAAATGCGCTCTCATTTGCAGTGAAGGGCTTTACCAACCCACTCGATTACCTCAAGGGTTGTGCAACACACCTGCATCTTTTCAGCGTGCAATGGATCATATCTTGCAAGACTTAAAGCTAACCTGCGTTATCATCTATCTCAATGATATTACTGTGTTCTCAAAAACTTTCAACGACCACCTGGATCATTTGAAGGAGGTGTTTGGAATGCTATGTAAGTCAAATATCAAGTTGAAACCATCAAAGTGCACCTTCTTTCAGCGAAAATTAAATTTCCTTGGCCACATCATCTCGCAAAAAGGAATCCAACCACTACAGAACAAGGTCAAAGCCATTGCAAATATGCCTCCCCCTAAGAATTTGCGGGATATACAGGTGTTTTTAGGGATGATGGGGTATTACCATCAGATCATCCCTAAGTTCTCACAACTCAGTGAGCCCCTTGTTCACTTACTGAAGAAGAATATCCCCTTTCAATGGGGCGCTGAACAAAAAGCCGCTTTTGAAACCCTGAAGCAGCTACTACAATGACGCCCTATCCTACGGCACCCAGATTACAAAAAACCCTTTATCCTGTTTATGGACGCCTCGGACTACGCCGTTGGGGCCATCTTAGGCCAACTAGATGAAAATGGTATTGATCATCCGGTATCTTATTTCAGTAAGATGCTTTCAAAGCCTAAACGCAACTACAGTGTAACAGAAAAGGAGTGCCTGGCTGTTTTGTTGGCTGTAGAGCACTACCGCCCTTTCCTTTATGGGATCACCTTTACTGTATTTAATGACCACGCTTCATTGAAGTGGATACAAAATATGAAGGACCCTACTGGGCGGTTAGCTCGCTGAGCTCTAAAGCTCCAGCCTTATGATATGAAAATTGAACATTGTGCCAGAATTCGTCATATGAATGTGGATGGGTTGTCTCGTCTGCCAGTCCTCCACTTGGATAATAGCTAGGCAGAAAGGTTGCATGATCTATTAATGACTCATAATGAATGGGAGGATGAAGATGATCCAGTTCAGAAGATGTTAGCCCGCCACTCGCGCAACACCAAAGTGGAAAATGGGAAGTTGTATAAGCAGGTGGGGGCGAAGTGGCTGCCCTACCTCCGTCCCTCAGAACGCATACCTTCCATCCTCGAAGCTCACTCCGTTTTAGGCCATGGAGGGGCAAAGAAAACTTAAGGGTGGCTTAAGTATCGATACTATTGGGGTGGAATGATGGAAGCTATAGTTGATGTCTTAGAAGCCTGCCTTATGTGCAAGAAACAATACTGTTTCAATACTAGATACCAGTATCAACCAACTACCCCGCAACAGCCTTTTCACACTATTAGTTTGGATGTCGTAGGTCCCCTTCCACAGTCTACCAGTGTCAACCATTTTATCTTAGTAGCCATCGACCACTTCACTAAGTGAGTTGAAGCTGTGGCGCTTCCTGCCCAAACAGACAAGGCAACTGCCACTTTTATACATCAAAACATTTTCGCTTGGCATGGCTGCCCCCAAGTACTACTCTGTGATAATGGCAAGAATTTTACCTCCAGAGTAGTCAAACTCCTGGCTACCTCCATAGGAGCCCAACAACTTTTTTCAGCTCCGTACAATCCATCTACCAATGGGGCAGTGGAAAGAGCCAATGGAACCTTAGTTTCTATTCTCTGCAAAATGGCCTCTTCCAATCCACTTCACTGGGATCAATTCTAACCTAGTGCCCTTATGGCCTACTGGATTAGTTAACACCAGATTCTGAAAATGTCTCCTTTCCAAGTTTTGTATGGCAGGGAACCAGGCATACCTGCTCTTCTGGCTAAGGATGTCTTCTCTAAAGGAGAGGAGCCTGAGAAAGCCATGCAAAGGTTAGCTAACCAAATTATTCAACTCCAAGCTGAAGCTATGAACAACTTATCAAAAACAGTGACTAAAGAAGGGCAGGCTGCCAATGAGCTCCGCACCCTCCTTCCTACATATCAAGTGGCTGATAAGGTGTTATACTACCATAATTACATCACCCCAAGAAGTGGTAAGCTTGGTTCGATTTGGGAGGGGCCTTTCTCCATCAGCTACAAAAGAGGCAATGAATACTCCAGCAAATCATTAGCCACGGGAGTTACCATAAACTGGGTACATGGCTGTTTCCTACGATCCTACACTCCTCCCAACATTCTTGAGGGGGGCAATATCAGACATTCTCCTTCTCGATGTTTGAAAAAGAATGTTGGAGTCCGATCTTTGAATAATATTGTGGTTATCAATGATATGAAAACCAATGGCAAAAAGACCCTGGCGGATTCTTGGTGGAACCCTATCTATTAGGAAAATATGATTTATACCCAAAATTGGCATAATAAGGTAAGAACCAATAATAGGATTGCTCCAACTTCTCAGCTGAATTTGAGGTGTTCAATATCGCATGGGTCTGTTCTTCCCCAAGGTGAGAAGATTTTACCCGTTGATGATTGGGTGCAAATTAACAAATCATTATCACTCTGATCTGAACCCCCCCGTGGTGAGAAGATTTTACCTCTGGTGATTGGATGAAAATTTATCAAATCATTACCACATGGGTCAGTTTTGCCACAAAATATTTATCCTCGATCTGATAGGCTGAAAGCCTATATTTCCTAATTTGGATGACTCAGCTTTATAATACTTTACCCCCAAATTTCCCATGGCCTTGAGGATTGGAACTAGTTTAAATATGATATACTAGTATTGAGAAAAGGGCTTTTTCCTGTTTGGCCTCACTCAATTAAAAAAAAGTAAAAACTTAGTTTTCTCGAGAGTTTATTATTTATTTTAAATAATCCATTGTGGAATCCAGCGGCACACAGCACCAGCGAGCATAACCCTTGCTGGATTTTGACAGGGACCCCCAGGTGCTGATGGGCATTCAGGATCCCTTCATAAAATTTACTCTTTATTGAGCATGATGGACCTTTTACATGAGCAATTTTATAAAGTGGCCAAGGAGTGTAACTTAATACCTGATGGGGTAACAATTGACCCCATCCTGTTGCTTCAGTCTCTATCTGAAGAATTGAGGAATCTGGGTAAATGGGCAAAGGACATAGACATCCTGTTTCAAGCCTATGAATTAAAAAGCGAGAGTCTCCAAGCAAAAATTGAAACACTGGAACTTAAGTATAATTCACAGCAGGAGCAAATTTATAAACTATCTCATTTGTTGGATGAAAAATTGGGGCATGCTGATTTGAACAAAAAGATTAGTAAATTTTTACTGAGACTGTTAGCCCTTATGCTCCATTTTCTTCTCAAGCTTCTGATTCCAACTCTTATGTTTCCACTCAAACTGAAAACCCTGGAGTGTATGTTTTGACTGCCAATGCTCAAATGAGTTTCAACCAAGTATTAAAAGACAAGTACTCTCCTGGAGAATGCAGCATTATCTCATTCCTCTATCTATATGAAAAGGCTCTAAGTGAGGCCACAGATCACCAAATAATGAATAACTTGCCTAATTGTCTTAATCAATTGGCCCAGGATATCATGGTATACCACTAAATGACTTTCTTTACTTGTTCTCAGATCAAAGAAGCGCTAATCAAAGAATTTGGGAGTTAGAAACCTTATCCTCTCAAAAACTAGCTTTTATGGGTATACAGCCCCACCAGAATGAATCTACTAAAGATTTTGCTCATCAGTTCTATTGGGTTGCTTAGACTTTGGTAGCTTGTGGTTGAATAAATTAGGATGATGCGATTACTGCAGTTATGTCTGCTTTTACTTCTAGGACTCAGATGCAAGTTTACCTTATTAGCGTAAAGAAGAATTTTAGAAGTATATTAGACATCAAGGAGGCCTTGTTGGAATCGCCTCCTCAATTTTCTGAAAAACCCCAAAATTTACAATTCTTCAAGACCTAGTCACCCTAGAGTTTACACTGCGCCTGAGGATTCTAGAGTGGTTCAATGTGATTAAAGTTGTTGATATTTCCATTCTGAGGATCGTTGTTATAAGAAAGAAGCTGATGAGAAAAAAAAGGTAAACACAATAAGATTATCCACATTGATAATGATATAAGTATGCAACAAGAACGTCAAAGCCCTATGGAGTATAATAAAGATGAAAATTCCTCCTATTCCTTGCCCTCCTTATTTGGCTTTATCCTCTCAGCTTGGAAGTACCATTACCCACATTGATTTATGAGTGAATCAAGTCAATACTAAGGCTATCATTGACACTGGATCCCCGGTGAATGTTGTCTCATCAAAATTTATTAAGAAGAACAAGTTAATGCCCAATATTTCACATTTTGAAGAATATGGCACTGTGGGACCTCAGAGAACTTGGTCAATTGGAGCCTTTTCAGCACTTCCTCTAAATATTGGAAGTTAACTTTTACAATTCCTACTATTGTCCTCGATAATTTAAGTTACAACCTACTTTTGGGGACTCAATTTTTGCAGGACTTCGATGGAATTATTAATTATCCCGATTCAACACTTTCATTTTGGGTATAGAGTTCCCTTACTGTTATCCGAACCTTCTCATACCAAATGTCAGTTATGTCTGCTGGAGGGGTCTAAAAAGATCTTATTTTATTAATACCATGTTGGAGACCCGCATGTAAAATTACCCTTCCTTCAATGGATATCAAATAAGGGATGCATATTTTCTCCCCTGAGAATATAGTGTATGCACCAAAATTTCAGGTAATTATTAATAGTTCGTTACATTTTTCTATTCCCAAAAGGACATTTGTTGCAAATCTAAGGAATTTTAAACCCTTCTGCTAAAGAAATCTTATTTTGTCCTGGAGTATTGGATTATGCTTATTCTGGTTTGTTATCTGTTTTATTGGCAAACCTTACCAATGAACCAAAAACGGTAGATTAAAACCATCCCATTGGTTATGTCAAGTTATTACCCTTAACTCAAATCCATGATGTTAGAAATTTTGGAAGCTTACATGACTTTGGGATAGAAAGTGATCAGGAAAGTCTTAGGATGGAGCCTGAAAAGGGTAACACCTCACAAAGGAATAGGAGAGACAAGTACTTTAACAATTAAAAGATTATTCTGACATTTTTGCCAAGCATACTTACAATTTTGGTAGTTGAAAGGGGTAAAGCAGTCCATTGAAACTGGAGATCACCTTCCTATTTGTGCCAAGCCCTATTGCAAATCTAAAGTGGAGTAAGCCCAAGTTACCAAAGAACTGCAAAAACTATCATAGGCTGGATTATTGAAATCCTCCAATAGTCCTTGGGCCTCCCCATTGCTTTTAATTAATAAAAGAGATGGTTCCCATCGAGTGGTTATGAATTATCATATATTGAATGCTATTACTTAACGAGATAGTTATCCCTTACCTTTAATTGATGATTCTCTTCAATTGTTTCTGGCTCAACTTATTTTTCTACAATGGATTTAGCCAATAGATACTGGCAAATTGAGCTATCCCTGGAAGATCAAGCTAAGTGTGCCTTAATATCCAGTGAAGGTTTATTTAAATTACCCGCATGTCACAAGGATTGAGCAACATGCCAGCAACTTTTCAACAGGCCATGAACGGTATGTTACGGGACTTAAAGCTCACTTGTGTTTTAAGATATTTGGATGATATTACCATGTTTTCTAAAACATTTTACAAATATTTGGGTCATCTAAAAAAGTTTTTAACCGAATTTGGAACTATTCTCTAAAGCTCAAACCTTAAAAATGTTCATTCTTCCAAAATGAAATGGAATTTTTAGGACATCAGGTATCTGCTAAAGAGATTCACCCCCTCTCAACCAAAATTCTTGCTATTCAACGAATGCCTGCTCCAACCTCTCTGAAGGATATCCAAGTCTTTCGTGGCATGGTTGGATATTATTGGCAATCTATACTCAAGTTTGCTGATATGGCTGAACAGTTATTCCATCTGTTATAAAAGGGGGTGCCATTTGGGTGGAGCTCAGCTTAATAACAGTCATATAATTCCCTATTAATGTCCTTGACTAAGGCACCTGTTTTGATTCATCCTCAATTTCGATTTATTCGAGGTACGCCGACCAGGGGATGGACAGTACCAATCACAACACTCAAAATGTCAAAACAAACTACTAACCAGGTGGGAAGCAGAAACTGCTTAACCCACTATGGCAGAGGGTGAGGAGGGGTCGGGGGTTGGTTTTCAGAAAGACCCAAATCAATCAAGGGGTGTTGGTTGCAGTACCGGATCAGAGCAGAGAGCCAGGGCGTTGGGGCATCTGCATAGTGGGGGCTGAGGTCAGCGTAGTAGGAGTTTTCCACTTCTGCATCAAGATAATGACGGGAAAGTGTCTCAACAAAAGCTGCGAGGAGAACTTCAGCTTCTTTGCAGGCTTCAGGAAGTTGGGTGAAAAGGGAGATACTGTGGCGGGTGATTTTGGCTGAGGGGTTGAATGAAGCAAGTGTTGCGACATTCATAACAGCAATTTCAGCATCATCAAATAATTTTGAGATGTCACTGCAGGAAGATTCAGGGAAGTCAGGGGGAAGAAGATGGTGGGCAGGCCATGCTGGAGCTGAGCCACTGACTGGGCCACCGCGGTGCGTAGTTTTGGGCAATGAGGAGAGGCCACCGCAGCTAAGGCGAGGTGGTCATTCATCCTCAATTTGATAAGCCTTTTTCTTGCATACTGATGCCAGTAATGTCGCTATTGAAAAATTTTATCCCAGTGTGACGCAGAGCAAAATGATCATCCCATCATGTTCTATAGCAAAACTTTGTCCAAGGCTGAAATAAACTACAGTGTAACAGAGCGGGAGTGCTTGGCTGTGATTCTAGCTATTAAGCACATCTATCCTTTTCTATACAATAATCATTTTACTGTTATTACCAACCATTTTTTAAGATGGTTACAAAAATGAAAGATTTTAATGGGAGATTGGCCCATTGGGATCAAATATTACAAAATTACATTTTTTATTGTGTATCGTTTGGGTGCTCAACATCAAAATGCTGATGGTTTGTCCTGATTACTTTTACTGACCTTAGATCTGGGAAAGGAAGAACGCCTATATGATTTTATCAGATGACCAGAATCGTGGGATCAAGGATCTTAAGAGGATCGACTTTTTTATAAAATATCACCAAAGATACCATGATTTGAGAAGGAGCCTTATATAAACAGGTTAAGTTCAAATGGTTACCCTTTTTGCATCCAAATTTGAGATTTCATGCTGTTATGGAGGGACATGAACAAGTAGGTCATAGCGGATTAAAGAAGGCTCAAAAATGGTTAAAAACTTGATATTATTGAAATAACATGGCTGATTTCATCTTAGAGACCCTTAACTCATGTCACTTTTGTAAAAGCCTTAGAGCCACCAACCCTACTTATCAGCATCAAGTTTTTCCACTGACTAAAGCATTCAATGTGGTAAGCATTGATGTTGTAGGCACTTTTCCTTGGGGATGCATGGCCATCAGTACATTATTATGGCAGTCAATCACCTTATTAAATGGGTTAAGGCCATTTCCATTGCGATAACTTCTGCTAAGACTACTGCGCTGTTTATTTACCAGCATATCATCACCCAACATGGGTGTTCCAAAGTCTTTATGTCTGACAATGGGACTAATTTTACCTCTCAACCATTACAGGAATTATCCAAATATTTTAATACTAAATAACAATTTGTCTTTAAAATCCATCCACAAATGAAGCCATCGTTTTTAATAGAACTCTAGTCTTAATTTTATGGAAAATGGCTTCTACTGTTCCCTCTCAGTGGAACTTCTATTTGCTGAGTGCCTTATTTTTATATCAAATAAGCTATCATTGGATCATCAATATGTCACCTTTCAAATGCATATATGGGCGAGATCCATAAGTCCCTACTAGTATTCAGGCCATAATTTAAGAAATTATACCAAAAAACTCTGATTTAGTTATGAATAATCTGGTCGATGAAATTATTTGTCTTCAAGCTCAAGCCATGAAATCAATTGAAATAACCACTCAAAAGGAGACTCAAAGAAGTAATCAGCTTAAACCTGCCTAACCTGAATATCAGATTGGAGATTTCGTTATGAATTATCACTCTCAGCCTGGTGATTGTACCAAGAATTTTTAAACAACTGGTCTGGTCCATATTGAGTTATATTTTGAAAAGGATTAGAATACTCAATTTTCATGCGGATACTGGTATAGTGATAAACCAAATTCATACCAGTTTTTTTAAAAAATTCACCCTCCTCTGTGATAGAATCTTGAGGGGGAAGTGTTGGGATTTTGCCAAATTCTCTTGGTTCTGAAAAGTCTACTCCTTAATTCCCCAGCACTATCAGAAGGAGAGAGTAATCTATCTAAATTTATCAAGGTTAATAAGGAAGATCAGCCTCATCCTGATCTAGGGATAGAAGATTCGATTGCTCAACAAGTAGTTAGATCAAACAGATCCTGAACCATTACAAAACCTACAAATATTCCATCCTTCTGATAATAAAAATTAGGTCAAATTATAACCTGAGTTTTTACTTTAACTTATTGTTTTAGGAGAATCCACTTAAGTAACTTTGATAGAAAACCTGCTCCAATGAAAGTGTAATTCAAAACTTCCAGATACTTGCTTCCACCTTTCTTCTTGAGGAGGTTCTAGCTCTCTCCACTAACCTTGGTGGAACCATACCCAAGGTAAAGTTTATCATTAACAGAGTACAGGTCATGGTTAATCTTTGACACTAAATCTACAATGGATGTTATTTCCTCAAAACTTAATAATAAGATTAAGCTGGCACTTGATTTGTAATACACCAAAGAGTTTATAACTTCAGAACCAGATAGCACTTGCACTATTGGGGCCCACTTCTCTTTACCCATCAAATTTAGTAAGCTTATCCTGTCAGCCCCAATTGTGGCCTTGGGTAAAAAAACTTATGGTAAGAGCATTGGTACTCAAAATTATGTTTTAGTAAAAGGAAACTTCAACCTGGAACAGGCTATATTTCACTGTTTAATAATGAAGCTCCCCTGGTTTTTACTAATAAAGAACTTAACAAAATAAGAGTACTCTTGCTTAGTTGTGTACCCTCCTCCGTGGTATCTTTACACTATATTATGGCGGAGCAAAATACAAAGAAGTTTCCTGAAGCAGTGGATGCTCTAGAGGACATTCCTTTTTATGCATTAGATTAAGTTATTTATCAAGGATGGTGAACAAAGGATTATTGACACTAAAGTTACCTTGCAAATCCCCACAATTGCTTATTGCACATAACAAGCATTAATGGGATAGTACCCTTGAACCTTGATTATTTCCAGGGATACTAGACCTAGCCTATCAGTGACCTATCAATATCCTATTGGGTAATCTTACCAGTAAAGAATAATTATAAAAAAGCATCAGAAGATTGGAAAAGGCCTGCTGATACCAATTGAGGACAGCAAAAAATTTTCACTATATTGGGTCTATGTTGGATTTTGGCTTACCTGCTGACCAATTGTTATGTACTTTGCCTAAAATTTATATAGCTAATGACTAACCACAGTCAATCTTATAAAAGTACACATTTTATTGGAGGCTATTATGGCATCTCTAGTTCTGAAACTAACTGTTGATATTTTTGCTCATATTTCCAGCCGTCTAGATACCATGGGTCACTAGTGGATAATTTCCTATAGTGAGTGAATTAGTATCAGCTTACCCCAATTTCAGGCTAACAATGTTTTGGGGAATTTAGGTAATTATACTGGTTTGGATCCATCAGGGATCAATCTATTTGAATGCTTAAGATCTTGTTGGGAATAGTTGCCAGCAAAATGGGGCATCTGATATTTGATCAATGATTAACTATCAGGTGTACCAATTAGGATTTGTCAGGTTTTATCACTGACTGAATAGGAATTTGAGGAGCAAGTTGTGAGGTGAGGGATGCACCCTACAACTAGCAAATCACTCAGTTGGTTCATGACCTGCTATAATGAATAAAAAGTCCAATTACCTGAGTAGGTCGCTCACCAAATATAGTTGGTTATCTGAGATTGAGTATAAAGCGTTAGGGACACATTTTCAAGCTTTTTCTGTTTTAGGTCTCAGGGATGTTCAATGACAGAATCCTAACCAAGATGGGGAAGACTATCATTGATGAGATAACAAAGGGTAATTCAATGGTAACAGCTTCCATTTCAAATTCTGAGGCGTCAACTGAGGATTGGGTGCCAAATTCCCTTTATAAATTCCCCTAAGAATTTACTTAATAAAAAACAGAAATTAGCAGAATTCATTAGTAGATTTAGTTCTATTCATTTTTGAAATTATTGCTGTGTGCTTTAATTGGAGACTCTTTAGTATGATAAAGAGTAAGGATTGAGGATCCTAAGAAGAGAAGCTGAGCTGAGATGGGTATTGCTGCTGACTTTGTATCACCAGAGAGAGGCCGTAAACTAGGGATCTGAGCATGGATCAATTTAGGCTGATAAGCGTCATAATCCCACTGAGGTCATCTAGAGTATATTGAGGAGGATACTGGTCTAGTGTTGGACCAGAATCTAGTGATCTATTCAAGTACAAATAATAGTCTTCATACATTTATCATTTGTTTATCTTTTATCATCAGACAACGCAAGTATTGCATAAACAAAACCTGTGCAGTTATAAACTAGGGGTCAATATTCATGAACGAGAAGAGAAGCCCCTAAATTTTAACAATTGGTGCTCACTACAGAGGTTTTAGTTGTTTAGGTTATACTAGGACAAGGTGTCATACAAGGCGAGTTAAAAAAACTCTAGATGGAGTTGGAAACTGTCAACAAGAACGCCTTAAATTCTGCTGATCATTGAGAATTCACTTCCTTGGAGGAGAGAGTTACCAAGATCGAGGAAGGAAGCAAAAATGTCACTAATTTTAGTAATGAGTTACTAGGAAGAGTAACGTCATTAAAGAAAAAGATAGGCTATTTAGTTCAAGAAGTATTTTTCTTAAAAACAGAGTATGAAGTGGATCCCATTTGATTACAGGCATTCAGCGCAGATATAGAGCGGCTGATTAATAAAGTTGAGGAGTTGAAGACTCACAAATGTAAATGTGAGCCCTATATGGCGCCCAATGCCAAAATGAGGACCCTGAGAACTAGTTTGAAAGGTGACTATTCCATAAATATACCACCCGCATTCACAGCTATTATGGTGATGACTCCTGAAATTACTCCTCTAGTTATTTGAGTAGCCAAACCAAGAGTGGTGGCTATAGAAACTTTGGAAAATTTAAAGCTATGCCAAAATTACCTACTTTCCATTGGGATAATGCCCCTGCATTTTTCCAATTATCTGACATGACAATGTTCAGTTATGGTGATTGTCAAAAGGCTTTGACGGTGATGAAATGTTTAGACACTGATTGTCAGAACCTAGTGTTGCCCCATCTAGAGGGGTAAATCTGGTCATACTCAGATGCTAAGGTGGCCATTATGAAAGAATTTGGAAGACCCACGCGCATGTCAAAGTGCAAGCAAGAAATCATGAGAATACAATTTCAAAAGGATGAACCCTTAGCAAGTTTCACTGATAATTCCTACCAAGAATCACAGATTTGGTTGGAGCAAAAGTGCTGGATGTTTTTTGATGAAAAGATTGTGCTATAAGCAGCCCTTTGCTATATCACAATTTAAATCAAATGATGTCTTCCATGTTTGCAAAGGAGATTACCATCTCACAGATGGTGAATCATTTGGAAAATATTAGGAGCTACCTTTGATGCTCTAAATAGAAGTTTTAAACCAAATCTAGTAAAAAATTTGAATCTTATGATGGAACTGAGGGTGCCAAGAAGTCCAATAATTTAACCTTGCCAAGGAATAGGCCTGAAGAGTTTAAGCATATTGATAAGAAATAATAATGCTGTTACCAGTGCAGAGGAAAAAGGACACTTTGCTGTACATTGCAAGAAACCCAAGGATCAAATCAATGTGTCCAAGTGAAAGAGTCTGAACCTATGCAGTAGTCAGGAAAAGGGCCCACATCCTAGATGGGAAACATTCTAGAGTTGCGGAAAAACCACTTTTTCCCTGATATTACATGAAGAAATTGATATTAGTGATTTGTATGACAATTATGATGCACCAGATTAACTATATCAAGTGGCTAATTTAGATGTGAAGGCAGTAACCAGATCTGGAGTGAAGGGGATCAACCACAAAATAGTTTAGGAAGTTTCTCATCAGTATGTGTGACAACTGGTGGATAAGATTTGAGCTGCAGAGAATCCGGAAGAAATGACCAAAGTTAAATTAGATGATGCTGTCAGACATTTGCCTTTGCAGACTAAGGATAATAATGCTGTAGATCGAGTTCTGCCAAAAAAGGGAAATGTCAGCCATTTGCGATATTCTGATGTTGTTAAGAGCTCATTTAATAAAATTTATATATATAAAACAAAGTCGTGTTAGTTACACCATTTATAACTCAAGAACGGCTGGACCGATTTTTATGATCTTTGCTTTGTTGGATTTGTCTCCGCCTCGAATAGCAGAATAACTATTAAAACATGGGAAAAATATAGTAAAATAAAAAGTTCTATATAACAAGTGAAAATCCTATATATACTTCGATGGTATTTGCTATATTGTTACGGCTGAGCAGTTTGATATTCAGCTGATTTGATATTTTAAATGGTTTTAAGTGGTTAGTGGTCATTCGGGTATTTAACAAGTTTATCTAAATCAAAACTTTGAATCAAAAGTCCAATTGATTTTAAAAATACCTCCTCTAGCATAATCGGCTCAGCTTTTGGCTCTAAACTTCTACTCTATAAAAGGTCAGTTGTTCGAATCCTGGCGTAATCTATATATATAAAAGCAAATGTGTATGTGTGTGCGCGCGATGCCCAGCCAAAACTAGAGCATGTAGAGCTCTGAAAATTTAGCTATAGGTGGACAGGAGGGGGTCCGTGTGCACCTTGAAGCCCGATTTTTAATTTTCATAGTAAAATAAAAAGTTTTTATGTAACAAGTGAAAGTTTTATATGTTTTTAATGGAAATCGGTATATTGTTACGGCCAAGAAGTTTGATATTCGGTTGATTCGGTAGTTTAAATGGTTTTGTCGAGCGGTTGGTGGGTTTGTGTTGATTAATAAGCTCAACGGTTTAAATAAAGTTAGTGATTGGGTGATTTAATAAAGTTGATTGGGTTTGTTAAGTAGTTGTGATTTTGGTTGTTTCGATACATTTAGTTTTGGTTTACGAAGCGGTTGGTGATTGGTTGATTTTTAATCTAATGGTTTTAGCTAAGTGGTTTGGTGGTTTAGTTAATTCGATAGGTTCAATTGGGTATGGCTGAATGGTTGGTAAATTTATATTGATTATGTATAATTTGATTACTTAATTTTATCGATAACCATCTACAAATATAAAAATTATGAGATTATCAGATGAACTTTAAGCCCACAAACAAATCTGTGTTAAACTGGGTATCAACAAGAATTAATCTTATATTTTATTTACAAAAGAATCAGTATGTTAATTTGTTTATATAGATGCATTATCTCGAGCAAATAACCAAAAATCACCAAACTTGGCACAAGTATTCTATAAAGTTTGGGAACGGAATGCTAATATGTAGTTATTTAATATAATCATATAAATTTAAATATCAGTTCTATATAAGATCTAGAACGTATATTTCTAATGGTAATTATATAGCAATTTGGCTGTGTATTTTCATATTCATTTAATTCAATAGTTTCATAGGCTTTGATATTTAGTTGGTAGTTTTTGGCTGTTTTGTAAGTTCAATAATTGGTTTTTGCTAAGTGGTGGTTTATTTCTTGGTTGATTCAATAGGCTCAATAGTTTCAGATAAGAGATTGATGGTTTAATTAATTTGGCAGACTTAATTGATTTTAGCTAAGTGGTTGGAGGTTGGAATTTTTAATAGGTTTAATGGTTTCTGAACTTATTGATAGCTATCTACCAATATAAAAGCTAAAATTATTTAGAATCTGATTGATTTGATAAGTTTATTTTATTTGGACGAGTTATTGATGGTTTTTGGTCAAATTGATAGGATACAGTTTAGCTTTGGAGGTGATTAGTTATTGGTTGATTTGATAAGTTCAGTTAGTTTTAGCTGAGTGGTTGGTCTTTTTGGTTGCTTCGATTGAGCAATTAGATTTAGCTGAGTAGGTAATGCTTAACTATATGTAAAATCTAAATTAATCAATTCAAATCATCTGAAATTCTATAGACACTGTAGCAAAGCATGGGTAACTCCACTAGTTAATACTAAAAAAGTCAAGGAAATTGGCCAAAAGTCCCTGGCTGATTCTCGGTGGAACCCCATTAATTGGGGAATCACCAGTTTGAAACCCATATGGGCAGTAGTAAAATCAGTGGGTCAGATTTCTCTGACCACACCATGGACCTCAGAGGAATCAATGGAAGGCACTCCCCTGACCCCCACAAAGTCCTTCAACACACCTGCGCAGGGACCCCCCTTTATAGGCTTGGCAGGGGTCCCCCAAGTTGTAAGAATTTTCTCAGGTGGTGATTGGCTCAAGTTTATAAAGATGTTACCTCATGGGTATATTTGGGCCAATCAGAATTCCTCTTCCTTCACTCTGCTGCCCTGATGCAAGTTCCTGAGCCATGATACACTATCCCTATATATTTCCTAACTTGGACTCATGCAGGCTATTACAAACATGTTCCCAAATTCCCCTCAGCCTTCAAAATTACTTTAATACTAGATAGTCAGAGGTTGAGGAGTATCACTTTTCCCTTATTGCACTCCTAATAAAAATCACAAAAATCCAAATTTTAGTAGCACTTATTTATTTTTTAAAATTTATATAAAACCTTTGTGGAATCCAACAGGCGTTTAGCACCAAGTGAACACTAATTGGCTGGATTCCCACAGATGCAAACCTATATATCTCCCTTAGCATGATCAAGGAATCATTTCCTGATCTACTGGCACAATTAATTGATATGCTCAATTCAGTAAATAATGCTGCTAAACACACAGTAAATATAGTTTTATGATACTCTGAGTGTATTTATATAGTATACTGGTTAATCAAGCACAGGTGTAGCAATGTGTGACAGTTGAGGTCTATCCTCAGCATCACATTGCCCTGATCTTTGGTAAGACAGGGCAGGCTGTGTCTGGATGTATGAAGGAGGAGGGGGCGTTGGTCCTGGCAAGGACGCCTAAGGGGCAGGAGCTTGAAGGAGGCCAAGGAGCAAGATGGACGTCCAAGTTGAGGAAAAATGGGAATCGAGTAACATGGGTAGTTTCAAGATTCGATTTGGATTTGAATCGAGAATGGAATGGAATGGGTGCTTGGAAGTTTCGCGGTTCGTTTGGGATTCGAAATGGAACTGGCGCGGAACTGTTGAGGATTGGAACTGGCACAGAACCATTGAGTGAGGATTCCGCGATCCTGCTGTAAGGTTTACACCAAGCATCAGTCAGATTAGCACCATAAGCTTGTGTTATATTTTATATTAGCTTGTAGCATGTGTATATAGGGAAGGAACTGGGAGCTGGAGGCTTCTCAGTTCTGTTTTCTATCAACCTGGCCCAATATTAAATAAAAGAACTTAAAATTCATATATTTATACTTTGAGTTTATTTTCAAATATTGCCTAACTGCAGCCATGTTTGGCTTGAATCAACAAGAATTGGACTTTGAGAGTGAGCTTGGGAGAGCTATTGCCTCCCTTTATACCTTGTCTTGGAGTCAAGGCATGTTGCTGGGTTAAGTATATTTGCAACTGTCTTCCAGGGGGTGCTTGTCCAGTCTTGTAGCGCGCGCACAAGGAGAGTAGTATCAGGAGCCCTGTCAGCCCTAAGGTCTGTAACATGGATTCTGTTGCCTAACTCATTTGTGGCTAATTGGAAGGAGCCAGTGCGTTACACAATGGTTGACAGTGGAGCACCTATTAATATTGTCTCAACCAAGTTGTTGAAGAAGATGTGGATCTCACCTGATTTGAACATAAGACAAATATGGAATAGACAGGCTGAATACCACCATCTTCTATGGAGCATATAGCATTCTACCATTTTAATTTAAATCCTTAGTGGAATCCGCCCCAGCCATAGTTTGACCAACCAAAATTATGGTATTTTGCTTGGGATAAAGTTTCTAAAAAATATGGAGTATTTATAGCTTTGAGGATAGTATGTTGACCATATTGGGTCAGGCGTTACCATTGGTTTATCAGAAAGATGTGGAAGCTATGCTGACGAGGAGGAATAACTTCATCATTCTGATCTACAATGATGGCATTGTCCCAATTTGTTACCAATTAGTTGACTGAAAGTGACGAGAAATGATGCCAGAAATCCTGGAAAATTGGGGAATTCCGTTGATAATTAAGAGTCCAAGAACTTTACCGCCAGGATTGCAGATCATAGTTGGCATGCGGTTGACATTGGAGATATCTGAGCTGCTGTATAAAGAAGTTGGAAGCCTCTGGAAGAAGTCCAGAGTAGAGTCTTGGGTGGCTCCTGGAAAAATATGCTGGGCCATGGAGAAATTTGAGTTCTCCAGAAAAAATTTGAGTGAAAAACAGGTGAAGATTGAGAAGAATCATATCATTGCGTTTGTTCATCTAATCCTGGTAGCCAAATTGAGGAAATTACGCAATCTTGGGACCCTCAATGAAATGGGATTACTGGTAGAGGTGACTAAAGGCATCAATTTCTTGGTCAATTGAGAGCAACTCACTGATCTAACAGACAGACAGCAGGAGAAGGTGTTTGAATTATTTGAAAAGTATCAGGAATTATATGACCAGGATGACCACAATTTGGGATGCATGAGAAGTGTAATCCATAAAGTTTAAACTAGGGAAAATTTGTCAATAATAATGAGACCAATTCGATGGTCAAAGGCGCCAAAGCAGTAGTGGAGGAAGAAATCAGTAAACTAGTGAAGCATAGGCTTCTAGTTCCATCATAGAGTCCCTGGGTGAGCCCTATCCTGATTGTGAAGAAGAAGGACAGCTCTAATTGGGTGGTGATCAATTATTGGAAGCTGAATAAGATTACAAAGAAAAAACTGTATCCACTACTATTTTTTGACAATGCGCAAGATCAATTATAAAGCTTAAAGTATTTCTCAAAAATGGATCTAATACCAGGGTATTGACAAATTAATTTGCCAACAAAAACCAAAAGAAATGCGCGATTTTCACCATGCAGGGGATGTATATACCAACATGGATTCCTACAGGTCTTGTTGAGTGATAATGGAACAAATTTCACATTTCATGTGATCCTGTGATTGAATGAAATAATGTGGCTCTGAGGAGTTAATTCTGTACCATACCTTCTGGAGATGAACAAATTGGTAGAATGGGTCAATAGAATGCTGGCCGCAATGCTGAGGAAGCTGGTCACAGTAAGAACTTCCACATGGGGAACGTACCTCAGTTTGGTTACATTTTCATACAATATAAGTTATCATATGGTGATGGGAAAAATGCTGTTTGTGTTGCTATATGTAAGGAAGGTCGCGTTGCCACCAATTTTATATTTGGTGGTTGAACCAACTTTGGGGATGAGGGCTGAGCAATACTGACCCAATTATCAAATATCCTGATTGTAATACAATCACAAGCTTTATATAAGACTTTAAAGAAAAGGGAGATTTCCTTTCCCATAATAATAACATCAGTTACCAAGATTTGATTTGAGCAGATAGATTTTGATAATCACATAGGTGAGATGAGCGAATTTAATAAAACCCAACAAAACTGGGCGAAAGTCATATCAGGCAATGGCAAAAACGGTGCACCCAAAGGCAAAAAACGCCCTGGAGGGGGACCGGGAGCCAACTAGCCAAGAAACCCCAAACCCAAACATCGCCCAGGTTTGTGGAATTTATAACAAAACAAAACCAATACATGGAGATACAGTACGTGCAGCCCCCATCAAAAGTGGAACACGGGCTCCAACTTTTCTTATGGGTTGATTTCCCAACTCTGTGGGAAAAGGTAGGTTAGGCACAGGCCTCCCTCTTTCCCCACACAGTATACATTACCACCCACACCATCCACCGCAGCTGGATTGATATGGGTTTTGAAAATGAAAAAGATGCAGATGCCTCAGCAAATGTCTGTGTCAAAATTGCCCTCCCCAAGGGCAAACAAATTGTGAGCACCGCGTGCACCAGATGGAACAAAGCAAACACTTTGTTCATCTCTTTCAAATCGCTTCCCACCAACCTCCCCCATAAAGCTTATTGAAGACAAACTCTGCTTTGGCCTCCAAAGCTATGAGAAATAAAATGACTCGAGTTACAGTGTTTCCACCTGATGCCAAACCTGTGCACAGGAAAGGCATTTGCTGTAATTGGCTCAGTCCCCCACATGGCCAATAATTTAACTAAAATCCCACACATTGCGATTTTCCACCTCCCAGATGGGGGAGTGTCAAAACCTTTCTGAGTCACACCAGATGCGCACCCCCTATCTGCAACCACTGCACCACACTGGGACACAAGGAACATGCATGCCCCATAAAAGAGGGCATCATGGCCCTGGACTTTTGAGATGACGCCATGGAAAAAGCTGAAGAGTCCTTCAGAAGAATGGTCGACGCTAACTATGCTTTCCTCTGGGGAGAGGATGGACACTACATCCTCATTGACCCAATCACACCCAAAATATGCAAACAGGTACAGAAGGCCCACAAGTGGGCAGCGTCCAAGGCTGCATCTCTCGCGACCTTCTCCATCAACCTGAGCCAAATCCAGATGGACAAAGAGGAAATTGGCTGAACTAGTTAATTAGAAACTAATTCCCAAGGTGGAGCAACCATGTAGAATGCAATCTGAACCAAACAGTTGGATCAGACAAACCATACAGAAAATTTTCTCAAGTTGCCAGAATCACCACATGATCCCAACCAAATAAACATACCTGGACATTATGAATCCAAAATGGATGCGCCAACAGGGCCCAGAGCGCCTAAATTAAACCCCAAAATATCAGGAGCTAATCAGAACACCAACTCGAATCAACCAAAATCCTGTGCGGAAAAGCTAGATATATACCCCAATCAAAACAATATCTCCACAAAATCGTCACAAGGTAAGGAGTTGGAAGCCTTGGAGCAGACTGGCCCAACCACACGGAGCAAGTCCAAGGCAATGAGCGGGGGACTAGGGCCAGAAGGTCCACCCAACTGCTCCTAAGGCGCTGCAGGCACTTCAGTGTCAATTGGGACGCTAAAAATCGCTGGAGCCAGGGCCCAAGCATCCTGAGCCAAAAAAGTGGACTTCCTGCACAAACCCCCAGTAGACATCTTGGCCATCCAAGAGACCCACTGTCTACAGGGGGAAGAGGGATCCTGGGCGGCCAGGGTCTCACCGTCCTAGTCAATATGGACATCCCACTGTGGGGTGGTCATCTGAAATAATAACAAAAAATTAAAAATCTTTGAATCCTCATCGCACTTAGATGGCTGCATCCTAATCACAAGGATTACAAACTAAGAGGCCACACTGTCAATAGCCTGTATCTACACACCGTGCACCATGTCCAAATGGAAACAATTCCTCAAATCCATCCTGATGCTCAACCTACCACCGAACACTATACACTCCGAGTTTTTCATGATGAAGGCATCCCTTGGTCTATATGACACCCTCCCCCGGAGCCCCACTCCTCCCCCACATGACCCACCCCAACATATGCAAGTGTATGCTCATCTCAATGAGCCGCATAGACCACATCCTTGTGCCAAAATCCTGTCGCTCATTCATTACTAACTTTGCCACAAAAAAATTAATTTCTCTGACCATCATCTAGTTTTGGTGCAGTTCATGCCAACCAGGACTCAAACGCGGATGACGCCCTGGAGGAAGCTATACCTGGAGAATATAAAACTCCCTAAAATTTCTGAATGGGTCAAGCATGAAGCTTTAAACCCAAAATTCACTACTCCATTCACATTAGATCCCATCAAAACTTGGGAAAAATTCAAATTCAAATTTAAATCCAAACTAATAAACAAGAACTGCCATATCGCTTTATGCAAATACACCACGGATACCGCCACAATCAGATGCACCCTGGCAGAACTCGACCACCTTGAACTTAATACCCCAAAAACTGGATACAGCCCGAACTGGGGGTACAAATGGGTGGCAATTTCCGCCCACCTCAACGCCCTCATCCACGAACACCAACACAGAATTAAAGTATCATGGAAAGGTAAGCACATAAAAGAAGGCGAGACATGCTCAGCATTCTTCTTCTGCCAATACCACTCCCGAGGCAACCTGCCTCAGTGCACACAGGTCCACAAAGCCAACAGAATTGTGGTAATTGGCCCAACGGAGGTCAAGACGGAAATTCACCGCTATTACACTGAACTTTACCGCAACACCCCACCTGACACCCAAAAAATACCTTTTTACTTTCTTCCAAAATACAGAGGGCACCGCCAAACTATAGTCTCCTAAACCTGATAACGCAGGAGGAGCTCTGGAATACAGTCCGCGATGCACCACATAGGAAATGCCCAGGCCCTGATGGGATACCCTACGAATTTTACAAAACATACTTTAAACAGATCGCCCCCCTCCTCCTAGCGTCTATGAACCAGTGCTTGCTGGAGACACGTCTCCTCCCAGGAGGACAGGACTTCTATGTCATTACCCTAATCAAAAAGGGTGACAGACTAGACATGGCCAACTGGCGCCTGATAGCACTCTCTAATACTGACACTAAACTACTCACAAAAAATTCTAGCCACCAGACTGGGAGCACTAGCCTCAAAAGCCCTATCACCCAACCAATTTGGTTTTACACCAGGGCGCTCCATCTGGTCTAACATACACTCCATCGCCAATGTATGCCAATCCAAAGCTACGGGTGCCCTGGTATTCCTTGACCAGGAGAAGGCATATGACCGCATTAGCTGGCCATACCTAAAAGAATGCCTACATTCTTTCGACCTCTCACCCAGGTTCATCAACTGAGCAATGCTCCTCACGGAATCTGCTTTGATGGCGGTATGTGTCCCGGGTTTCCTGACCAACAGGATCACCCCGCGCAGAGGGCTAAAGCAAGGGGACCCCCTCAGCTCGCTACTATACAACTTCAGCTTTGACCCACTCCTCCGCGTTGCCAACTCACGCCTCAGGGGCATAACTGCGCCAGGCTAGCCCCATGTTAAGATACTAGCCTTTGCAGATGACTGTGTAACAGTATAGCTGACAACAGTGACGCCCAACAGCTGGAGCGCACCCTAGAGGAATACTTCATGGTGAGCAGCGCATCTCTTAATAAATGGAAAACTGAAATTATCCTCCTTGGCAAGTACACCACCAACTGGACCACATCCCCCATCACACACAACCCAAGATGCAAAAACTCTCTCGCCCTACCCTTTGCATTACCCCCTACCACCACCCCTGTCCGCCACCTTGGGATATAGTTTGAAACAGTGGGGTATGCAAGTGAGATGATCAAAATAACCTGCTACAACGGATATCTAACAGAATCGCCTCCCTCAAGGGTAGATCCCCTAGGTTAACAGGGCGAGTGGCAGTTGCCAACTCGCTCATTCTCCCAACGCTGTGGTTCCCAGCACATGTGATCCCCTTCTCCCCCACCTTTATAACGCTGATCTGTGCGCTCATCAAGGGTTAGCTGTGGCCTGGATACCGCCCACCAGTCTGGGTTGAGACGCTGTATGGCCCATGCTCCAGCGGGGGCATGGGCCTGATGGATTTTGAGCACCACGCCAACTGCATCCTGTGCACCTGGATAGGGGAAGTGCTAACCCCAGACCCCCCACAACAGCACTGGTCCAGGGCAGCGAGGACCAACTTCGCACAGGCAATCAAAATACCCAACCCGCACCATCCCTCCAGCTTACTAACATACCTCATTAACCGCCCAAACACAACAGGCCTGCACGGAACCCGCCCTCACTTTAAGCGTCTCCTCCATACCATCTGCCGCATGGGATGAACTGTCGCTACCACCAGTACAGTGCAAGGAAGGGGACGACCCAGACCCCACTTTGCGCTACAAAAACCAAAAGACCACCCCCACAGAGATATGCTCACATTGACCCCATCCATTGCCAGAGTCAATTACCTAGACGCTTTGGATATCCCCTATGACCTATCCACACAAAAGGCAATAAGGAGGATGACGCACCATCCACTCCTCCAGCCGAGGGTAAGGGCCAACACCTAGCGCTGCCTAAGAAGAACCTACAGAATGCCAGACTGCTCCCACTCACTCCACGCAACCTGCGCAGTATGCGGAGGAGAGGGCTCCCTACACCATCACCTAGAAACCTGCCCATCATTTAAAGCCATATGGCGAGAAGTCGCACGCCTGTTCAAGATCCAAGACAGCCAGGATTTCTCTATCTCGAAGAGCCTCCTCGCAATCTGACTTTTGTCCCCAATCTCATCCACCCTGCGCACACTAATGATACCCATTGCAATGTGGACGTTCCACACTATTGCCTTGGATGCATTCAAGAGCACGGTCCCTACCATCCATGAGGTTGTCAATAGGTTCCGCATCCATTTACTGGAGCATTTCCAAGCCTGGCTCTATGGGCATATGAGACCAAGGCAGCAGAGACTCATACATTCATGGTTCCCGCTCTGGTTCCTTCACACGGACCCCTTCTTCCACACCTGCTCTATAGTGGAGGCAACCCCCTGGAATAGAGCACCACTCCCCCCACACCTGGCGGTCCCAGCTGGCAACAGGGGTAACCTGTGTACCCCAGGGTGTCCAATCATATCTAGTCATCGCTTGTCTTCCCCCCACCATTTCCACACACATATCAGTAATGCTCATTCTTTTGGTCATCTTACCTCAGTTAAATAAAAAGACCTTAAAGAAAAGGATCAGATCAAAAATGATGGATGGTAAGAACCAACTGGAATTATTAGGATAACAAATAGGCGAAAGAGTTACCTATTTTGATATGCATGGTTTCAAATGAAGAAATAAGTTATATGCGTTGTGGTCAGGTCTGTCCAATATTATTGCCAAGATGGAGGCAGATTCTTATTCCATCAAGGATTCTTAGATGGAAAGATAGTTAATTGAGTTCATGCTAAGTATTTAAAGCGATGGATTGAGGAAAAAAATAATGAAAAAGTGTTCCCAAAAGACTGTTGAACCATTAGGATGGTTATGTCCTAGTAATTTGGGTAAGTCCAAAAAAGGACCGCTGAGCCAAACTAGATGGTTAAGTCTTAAAAAAAGACCTCTGAACCATAAAAAACAGAAAGGTCTAAGTATACCTAGGAACCAGTTTTGGTAAATAAAAATATGGACCGCAGAACTGAGCGAAGGTCAAGTCCCATATAATAAAAGAAGTAAAAGTAAAAATTTAATCAAATATAAGGGGAAAAAATTAAAACTGTATAGAAAAAAGATATTTTTTATATTTTTATTGGTTATTATCAACTCAGGGATGATTCTGCTTATGTCACCTCCTGGGGGAAGGGAGAATGTAAAACAGTAGGAGTGAACAAACTGTTGAAATCTATGTGAAATTGGACACTAGCAAGGGCTAGACCTACTTGAAGCTAAGTTTGTTGAGCAGAGGCTGATCCCAGTGAGAAAGGGACTAGGGGAAGGGAGATGGAAATGTCAGTACTTGCCAAGTACAATAACCTCATATTGGGCAGGGAAGCAACATAACAAGTTGAGGCACTTTGCTAATAACCCCAAGTAATCCTGATATGGCACCAGAGCTGGAGGATTGGTCTTGAATGCTTGCTGACAGGCTTCATCAAGAACATTAGACATATGGACTGTCATTGAGCGAGGGATACTAGGTGGGGTTGCCTAATCATGCCCCTGATCAAAATCATCAGGGGAAGTTACCAATGGGATGCGCCAGAAATGAGATAGCCATGCAGGGAGTGGATAACAACCTGCAGATAATGACTATGAGCTTCTTGGAAGCGAAATCAGGATGAGCAATGGAAGCTGGAAGAGTCTGGAATCTTTGTGGGCCAACTTCAAAGAACTTGGCTGGCAAAGCAAAAAGAATAGGCTGCAACATCTTGATCTAGAATATTTTTGAGATTGGAGGGGTTCAGAGCTATGGACAGAGCCCCAGTTACTCAGGTACTCAATTATGTGTAGAGGAGTTCAGAATGTCCATGGTTTCTAATGGCTAGTTCAGTTGACATAACTGCAAGTTAGCAATATTGGCCGAGTTGTAAAAGGAACTCTGGAAGCAAGTCTGATCCAGTGAAGAACAATCAATCAAGAGCAGAAGGCATTGCTTCAGGAATTTTGATGATGATTGTAGAAGTTTCTTGCAAAATTGAGCAAATCCAGGAGAGTTTTGAAGTCTTACTTGGAAATTGATGACAGAGAAAGGATGGTCATGAGTCATTCAAAACAATTGATAACCTGGTTTCATTGGGATCATATACCAGTTCCAGCAATTCTATGGATAGACTGGCCACGGGTATTTGAATAAGAGTATGAGTCTTGTGAGGACCATAGAGGTTCCATTTTACAGATCAGCTCATCAGTTGAAAGAGCCAAAGATCATTATCAAACATGCTATTAAGCTGTTGTTGGTACCAAGACTCCAAATTTGACATATGAGATGGATGAGAGGGGGATTTCAGACTTTTATGATAGTCAACATTATGCACATTGGAATCAATTAAGCTCTAATTTTGGACAAATTAATCTTAAAAATAATCAGATAAACTCACCAGAGAAAAAAATAATGATATGATCCAAAAAGTTATTATGAGAAAATAATAAGAGCGATTATATATGAGCATCTTAAGTGAGCTGCTAAACAAACATCAACATCAAGAATCTCCTGTTGAGGATGAGGAGGTAAATCAGGAAATAGAGAAAGCCAAACCAATAATACTGAATATAACAATGGGTCATATGCCCTGATGGGGGGAAATTGGATCCCAGGAACAGTATTGTCATGAGTAAATCAATCAGCCCAGCATGACAGAAAGTTATGGAAACTGCGCTCTGAGTAGGTGGTAGCGAGGAGGAAAAGGAAGAGAACCGCATGCCAAAGGCTGTCCTGGGAATTGTTGATTACAGATTAACCATACTCTACTTGAACCTAAGAAGTATTCAGCATGGTGTCTGAAGTGGCATTCTCCTGTCCCAATCCTATTCTCACTGAAAATCTAGGCAAAAGGTGGGATGTGTTATATTTTTTCATATTTCCAGCCGTCTAGATTACCATTGGTCACTAGGGGATAATTCCCTATAGTGAGTGAATTATTATCAGTTGACCCCAATTTCAGATTAACAATGTTTGGGGAGATTTAGTAATTACCCTGGTTTGGATCCATCAGGGATCAATCCGTTTGAATTCTTAAGATCTTGTTGGGCAGAGTTGTCAGCAAAATGGGGCATCTGATATTTGATCAATGATTAACTATAAGGTATACCAATTAGGATTTGTCAGGTTTTCTCACTGTTTGAATAGAAATTTGAGTAGCAAGTTGTGAGGTGAGTGATGCCACCTACAACTAATGAATTGATAAGCAGGTTCATGACCTGCTATAATGGCTAACAAGTCCCATTATTTAAGAAGGTCGCTCACCAAATATAGTTAGTTCGCTGGGATTGAGCATAAACTTTATGGACAAGGCTTCTTGCTTTTTCCTTTTTTGGTCTCACTAATGTCTGACGATGGAATCCTAACCAGGATGGTGAATACCATCGCAGATGAGATGACAAAGGGTAATTAAATGGCAACGGCTGCTGTTTCATTGGTGAGGTGCCAATCAAGGGTTAGGTGCTGAATTCCCTCTATTAATTACCTAAAAAATTACTTAATAAAAAACAGAAATTATCAGAATTCATTAGTAGATTTAGTTCTATTCATCTCTAAGGAAATTATTGCTGTGTGCCTTAATTGGAGACTCTTTAGTGGGATAGAGAGTAAGGATTGAGGATCCTAATAAGAGAAGCTGAGCTGAGATGGGTATTGCTGGCGACCTTATGTCACCAGAGAGAGGCCGTAAACTATGGGGATCTGTGCATGAATCATGTTAGGAGGATAAAGGTCATAATCCTTACTGAGGACATCTAGAGTATTTCGAGGATGTTAATGGTCAAGCGTTGGACCAGAAATTTGTGATCTATTCAACTACAGATAGTAGTCTTCATACTATTATTAGTCCTATATCATATATCATCAGACAATGTAAGGATTGCACAAACTGAACCTGTGCAGTTATCAACTTGGGGCTATTATCTGTGAACAAGAAGCGAAGCATCTAGATTTTCAACACCAATTATGAGCACATGAATGATTGGAGCCACACCATTGATATTAATGATATCCTTCTCATCTGATACAAGCCCTATTGTTAATCAAAAGTCAAGGAGCAACATTTGAGAATGAGGCTTAAATAGTTACTGGACGCTGGGTTTCTAAAGCCATCCCAAAGCTCTTGGTTGTCCCCTCTTCTGCATATAAAAAAAGAAAAAAAAGGAGGTCTTCAGATAGTACTGGGCTACTGAAAATTAAACAGACTCACAAAAAAGGATATTTACCCTACCCCTGTACAATGACGCTCTTGCCCAACTCTCTAAATAAAAATTTCTTTTCTGCTATAGACTTGGCTATTGGATACTTGAAAATGGACCTTTCTCCCCAAGACCAGGAGAAATGTGTCCTTATCTCCATTGAAGGCCTATTTCAACTCAATTGACTACCTCAAGGATTGTGCAATGCACCTTCAATCTTTCAGCGAGCAATGATCACCTTTTACATGATCTTGGGCTGGGTTTTTTGTTGTCTATATTGATGATAGCAAAATATTTTCCAAAGCTTTCAGCGAGCACCTTACACATCAAAAGGAAATTTTTCAGTGCTTGCGGACGTCTAACGTTAAGATGAAGCCCTCAAAATTTACTTTTTTCCAGAAGAAATTGGGTTTCCTCAGACATGCCCTCTTATGAGAAGTGAGTCAACCCCTACAAGATATTTTGAAACTATTTTAAAAAATGCCTGCGCCTGAAACCCTGCGTGATATCAAGGTATTTCTGAGCATGATGGGTATTACCATCAATTCATTCCAAAGTTCGCCCAGCTCATTGAGCCACCCATACTCCTCCTGGCTAGACACTCCTTTCTATTTAGGTGATGAACTGAAGGCCGCGTTTGAGACACTAAAGAAGTTGCTCCAACGACGGCCTATCCTCCATCATCTGGACTATGGTAAACCCTTCCATATTTTTACAAACGCATCTGACTATGCTGTTGGAGACATCCTGGCTCAATTAAATGAGGATGATATATTTTATATTTTAAATTTTAAATTTATTGTAGGGAAGGCCAACCATGGGACGGACACTTCCGAATATGGCTTAGGAAAGACAAACTTAGTACCAGGGGAGGCACCCCAGAGAAGCGATGCTATCTCTTGTTGCCAGCGGGAACGCCACTTATGGGGAGGGGAGGGAACGTGTGAAGGGGCCGTAGCCACTATTGAGCACGTGTGGAGGAAGTGGTCTGATTTGATAAACCAGACTGGGAACCAGGAGGAGACCAGCTGTTGGCGACGCGGTGGGATGTATCCAAACATCCACACTTGAATGTGGTCCACCAAATGAGACCAGAATCTGTGGACAGCTTCTGGGAGGGTGGGGATAGAGCCAGCGATGGCATCCAAGACAATCGTGTGGATAGTCCACATGGCGATTGCAACCACCAGAGCACGGAGGGAGGGTGGAAGGGGGAGGCCATTGATGAAGCAAACATATCTCTTAACAGACTGAAGGGATGCGTTTGATCCTGGCCCAGCAGACGTTGAACTTCGCGCCATATCACTTTAGAGGTGGGGCACTTCTCCAGGCGGTGGAACAGCGTTCCATACTGGCCACACACGACACAGGATGAGTGTAAAGCGTTAGAGCGCTCAGCTGTATGATACACCCGCCTCAGGAAGCGCCACACATGGGAGCAGGCTTGAGGCTGCAATAGAGGATGGTGTGCATATTTCCAGATAGTCTTTTAGGTCTTAGTGGAATAAGGGATGTCCATCATGTCCAGGTAGTCTACCCTGGATAGGACAAGGGGTCGAATGGGGATCACGCCATCATGGATGGGTAGCCCCTGTACCTCTTGTGTGAACTGAGGAGAGGGGCGGCCTCTTCAGGTTGTATGTCCGCTAATACGAATTCTCCACTCTGCGCTTCGCATGGAGAGTAGGATTCGTTTGTAGTGGGTTTTAGTCCCGTGAGGACCTGTGGCCGATGTGTGTGATGTGAGGTTTTTCATCAGGGAGTGGGGGTTTGATGGATTGTTGAGGCCCAAGGCTCGGGAGAAGTTGGAGTGGGCCATGCGGGACCAGTGTTGGGATGGGAGTGTAGGAGCGGCGACAGCCGCGATCCAGGTGCCCAGGATCTTGGCAGCATGGGCTTTGAAGTCAAGCAGGCCCATGCCACCTTGATGATGAGGGCCAAACATGACCTCTAGCCGTACTGGTGGAGGGCGGCCTGACCAAAGCCATCCTTGCAGCAAAGCATACAGGGACTTGAAGAAGCTTGGGGAGAAGGGGATGGCGTGGGCTCCGAACCAGACTTTGGATAGGAGCATAGAGTTGGCAAGAACAACCCTGCCAGTGAGGGTAGTAGGGTGGGCTCTGAGAGAGGCAATTCGCTTCATCACGTTGTCCAGTATATGGCACTCCATTACTGCTGACGCATATCCGCCTGCCTCCATCCACACGCCCAGATGGCGCACCAGTCCTATGGTAGGACGTGGCATGAAGGGGAGCACCAGTGGAGCGGTGTGTGTTAAGTTAGTAAGGCGTGGGCGTGGGCGAGCAGATGGGCTGGGTTGGGAACTAATTGATGGGGCTCAGCAGTTCTGAAACCAACCAAGGAGGATGATTTCGGTTTTGGAGGCATTCAGTGCCGCGTTGCTTACCCGGGAATATTCCTGGATGAGGGCTTCAAGCGCGCGTTCATCTTTGTTATTAGACACCCCCACCACGCAATCATCTGCAAATTCCATCATCTTGACTGGGGTTTGGCCTATCACATGGACCCCAGTGAGTTGGGCATTCACATTTCGCAGTAGTGGGTCAAGGCTGAAGTTGTATAAGAGTGGGCTGAGGGGGTCCCCTTGTCGCAAGCCCCTTTGAGGGCGGACTACTTCCGTTAGGAAGCCTGGCCACGCACTGCCATTGTCGCAGATTCCGTGAGCAGCATTACCCAGTTTATGAAGCGTGGGGGTAGGCGGAATTGATGGAGGCAGGCCCTTAGGTATTCCCAGTTTACTCTATCGTAGGCCTTTTGTTGGTCTAAGAATACCAGTGCCCCAGAGGCTGTGGACTGACATGCATTAGCCACAGAGTGCACGTTATACCAAATCGACCTTCTGGGGATGAAACTGAATTGTTCTGGGGAGATGGTGGCAGATGCTACAGTCCCTAAACGGTTAGCCATGATTTTTGTTAAAATTTTGGTGTCTGTGTTTGTTATAGAAATGGGGCGCCAGTTAGCTAAGTCAAGCTTATCCCCTTTCTTGAAGAGTGTGACAGTAAAGGCATCATGTCCTCCTGGCAGGAGGCAAGTTTCCAAAAGGCTCTGGTTAAGTGAGGCCAGCAGTAGTGGGGATATATATTTGAAATATTTTTTGTAGAACTCATATGGAATGCCATCTGGGCCTGGGCATTTTTGGTTTGGCACACTGCGGATGGCTGTCCATAATTTGTTCAGAGTAATTAACTTCATTATTTCCGGGTATCAGAAAATGGTGCAAATATGAGTTCAGTCAAGAAATTCTGCCATTTTGGCTGGCTGAATTGGTTCAGCTCAGTATAGCTTGGAGTAATATTTTTACATTTTGATTGCCACTTTGGCTGGTGTGTCCACAATGGAATTATCCGATCTTCGCACCTGTGTGCAGGCCACGCTCTGGCGTGGTGCAGAATTTTTTTTAAAGAAGTATGCGGTGCACTTGTCGCCTTTAGTGATGCGTGTGGCCCTGTATTGGACATAAACCCAATGTTTGTGTTGCCTTTTGAGTGCGTTGAGGTGGGCAGCTGCCTCCATCCACTTCTGGCCCCATGCAGGGCTGTATCTTGTAGCTGGAATGTATGACTCCAAGTGGGCCAATTCTGCCAGAGCGCGCGAGATAACCGCCAATGTGGCTCATGAGCATCTGGAGGAGAGATGGCGATAGTGGTGGATGGTGTCCTCCTTGAAAGTTGCCCATGTGGAAATGGGGTCCACACAAAATGGTGCAACAAACGATTTTGCCAAAGTTGCCTCTTCCACCCACATGAAAAATTCTGGCAACGCGAGCTCGAGGGGCAGATTTTGCACCAATGTGGGGCCTTTGCAACTGTGATGGGTAAGTGGTATGTTATCGAGACCAGTCGGTGGTTGGAGAATTCCATTTTCATTGTTTTGAAGTGGGAGATGTGGGGTTGGAATTTCACCGGCATTAGAATAAGGTTGATGCGGGTCATGGACCTTAATTGGCCATTGTGGACGTGGGGACACGTCATGTTTTCGAGCAGTGGGGCATGTCGCGGCAGCACATCCATTAACCCAAGGGTGGCTTTTAGAATGCGTAGTTCTACGTGACCCTGTGGAGTGTGGGGTGAGGGAGGCCACCAGTCTGTTGGTGAGGTTAGCCAACAGTTCATGTCGCCAACTAGGAAAGAATTAGGGGGTAGCAGGAGGGATTTGACTGATGAGAAAAATTCCTGACGCTCGTGTGCACCATTTAGGGCATAGATGTTGATGATTGCATGTGCAACATTGGCTCACGAGAAGGTGACGACGAGCACTTAGCCATTTAGGAATGTTTCTGAGGATGTGAATTTGAAGAAATTATTTTTCCACATTAGCACCCCACAGTGCTTCGACCAAAAGGATAGGGATGGGAGGCTCTTTGTTTTCCAAGATTCCTCAGAACCTCGTGGACAGTGGGACTCCTGGATGGCCAGGATATCCACGGGTAAATTGTGTTGTAAAAAACTCAGTTTCCTAGCCCAGGGGGGAGGCCTTGAGTCTGGCGATATTCAACGTCCCTAGAGTGAAGGTTTCCCCCATCACACCTTAGGTGTGAGGGGGTGGGCCCCTGGGCCCACCAGCCTCTTCAAGGTCCCTACGGGCTTTCACAGCAGCGCGGGTGTTAGCAGCAATGCTATCGGGGTTTTTGTTAATTTTTGCAGAAAGAGTTGCATAGGCTTTGGCCTTCACTTTTTGTTTTCCTGATGTCGGACAAATTTTTGCGGTGCAGATGAGTTTGGTGCACCATTGAGCGGGTCAAAAAAAATTTTTCAGTTGGGATAGGTCCCAAGTCAGTTTTGACCAGAGCTTGGGTGCAGCGATTGGGTGAGATCGAATCTCCCATTGGATCCTCAGATTGAGTGGCCTGCTTGGCATAGGCTTCCCAATCTGATTGGATGATGGATTCCCAAGTCGCTTCCACCGCAAAGGTCTCCATGTCCTCCTGGTGTTGTCAGTGTGGGATGGCGGTGGTGGCCTTGGCCG
Organism: Massospora cicadina; assembly: GCA_022478985.1. NCBI lineage: Eukaryota > Fungi > Entomophthoromycota > Entomophthoromycetes > Entomophthorales > Entomophthoraceae > Massospora > Massospora cicadina. The sequence continues at coordinate 19,498 of JAKSZP010012156.1, read as the reverse complement.
CTTCCTTGGCCGCGGCCCTATGGGCCTGCTTGGCCTTCTTCCACTCCTGCGGGGAGATGGACTTTACCAATAGGTAGCAGCCTTGTGCTCCCCACGGGAAAGCCTCCTTGGTGCTTGCAGTTGGTTTGTAGTGCGCCTCTCCACTGGCCATAGCCGCCGAGGGGTATTCTTAGAATGTGACGCCCTCCTTGATGGGGCATGCATGCGCCTTATGGCCAAACGCGTCACAGTGGGTGCAAATGGGGGGCGCGCTGTCCACGGTTACCCAGAATGGGAGGGTGGTATGCCCTGCGATATCAATAAAAGTGGAGTGCAGGATCTGGGTTAGGTCCTTCGTGATCTCCTCAGTTGGGGTCAGAACTGCGATGGCTTTGCCAGTGCACAGGTGTGGCATCAGCATGAAGCGTTGCATTTCAAAAGATTGTATTTCACCATATATGGCGAGACCATCTTTCAGGTGTTGCTCCAAAATGTCATGTTTTACCATAGTAGGCAAAAAGTCAAACGTGAGGAAAATTTGGTTTGATTTTGTCCATCTGGTACGTTTGGTTTTGACGACCTGTTGCCCTTCAGGGAGGTTGACCACTATGCACACCACTGCAGCCTCGTCTGCTGCTATTTTGCTTTCAAAACCTAGGTCCAGCCAACTGCATGACATGGAGTGAGGTGCAACGTACACTGCGATCGGGAAAATTTTGTGTACATCTTCACAAAATTTTTCCCATAAGGCCATTTTTTGGATGTCCAGATACATACGGACTCCAAATTCCACCGACGAAAGTGGCTGGGAGTGTGGCGTGTTGATGTACTGGTTGCATCGTGCTTGCCATGCGAGTATCTCTGAGGAAATTGTGACCGCCAGTTTTTTGAGATTTTTGTCTATTCTGCCAGATTCTCCGTGGCATTTTTGAACGTTGGAGGCCCCAGGCCTTCTGCCTGCTCCTCTTACCTTGCTTGCCAACTGCTCCCTGACATGGGCGCAGACTAATCTCCTCTGTAAGATTATCAAACTAGATTTAGTCTTGAATTGAATAGGTTGCAAAAGTGTTTGCAATGAGAAAGAAAAGTTTCTAAATGAGGATGATATAGATCATCCACTATGTCATACTCTAGCAAGATGCTTTTGAAGGCTGAATGTAACTATTATGTCACCAAAAAAGAGTGCCTGGCTGTCTTGCTCGCTGTAAAAAATAATCACATTTTTATATGTCTCTATATTTACCGTAGTTTACTGACCACACATTATAAAGTGGTTGCAGAATATGAAGGATCCAATTGAATGGATGGCTCATTGGTTCTTAAACTCCAGCATTATGATATGATATTAGAGCACTGAGCTGGAAATAGCCATATGAATGCTGATTGATTGACTTAGTTACCTATCCTTCAATTAGACAATAGTGAAGCTGAGAGGTTACACGACTATTAATGACCCCCAATTATTAGGATAATAATGAGGAACCCATAGCGAATATTTTAGCTTGACACTCCCGCAACAATAAGATGGAGAGCAGGAAGTTATACAAACAGGTAGAGGCAAACTGGTTACCCTAACTTTGAGCGTCAGAGCGAGTACCTGTGATCACAGAGGCCCACTTTATCCTGGGAACAGCGGAGTGCAGAAATCTTATTAGTGGGTTAAAGACTGGCACTACTGGGAGGGAATAATGTAATCAATTATAGAAGTCCTGAAAGCTTGCCTAACCTGCAAAACGCAAGCTAACTTCAAGTTCAAGTATTAACGCCAACCCCCACACCTCAACGACCATTCCACACAATAAGTCTAGATGTGATTAGTCCCCTGCCCCTGACTACTAGTGTGAAACGCTACATAATAGTAGGAATTGACCACATCACCAAATGGGGGGTGAAGCTGTAGCTCTCCTTACTAAAACTGCAAAAGCTACCGCAACCTTCTTGCATCAGTACACTTTGCTTGTCATGGTTGCCCCAAGTCCTCCTTTGTGACAATGAGAAAAATTTCACCTCCAGAGTGGTCAAGTTCCTGGCTACCTCCATCTGAGCACAACAACTTTTCTCAGCTTTTTATGACCCCTCTATGAATGGCAATGTAGAAAGAGCAAATAGAACCATGGTTTTATATAACGCAAAATCGCCAGCTTAGACCCTCTTTACTGGGTCAATCTTGTCTAGTTCAATAATGGCCTATTATATTAGCTATCATCGAATCCTTAAAATGTCCTTTTCTGTGTCCTATATGGTCAGGAGCCAGGAGTACCAACTCTCTTATCTAAAGACGTCTTTTCTGTCATGATGGATGACCCAGATAAAACCATGAGAAGATAAACTCAAAATATCATCCATATGCATCTGATGTAATGACCAATTTAGCTTAAACTGTCACCAAAGTAGGCATAGAAGCAAATGAGCATAAACATTCTTTCCTTCTTTTTAAGTATCAGATTTGGTTTTATATTATCACAATAGCATCACGCCCATAAGTGGTATGCTTGGGCCCGTTTGGGAAGGACATTTTGTCATCACGTATAAGAAGGGCAATGAATTTACCATCAAGTCCCTAGCAACTGGAATCTCCATTTACTGAACCCATGGTAGATTTCTTTGCAACTATTCTCCCCCAGAATTCTTGATGGGCTTAATGTTGGACATTTTAACTTTCGACTAGTTAAAAAGAATTCCCTGGTGGAGAATTGTACTGATTTTTATAATACTAACCATCCTAAGTCTCGGCATAATAATCTAGATCAGGAAAATCATTTTAATCCTATCCCCAAGTCAAATAGCTTTTAAATTATTCAATATGGATATACCAAACCCTGGCAGAATAGGCAACCTTATTTTTAAGTCTGCCCACAACACTACTCCAAATACTAGTGCTATTGTCTAAGGGAAAACACCCCCTTTATTACATGAAGGGGGTCCCAAAGGGTGAAAATATTTTACCCACCAATCACCTCCTAAGACCTCTGGAAATTGATCAAGGTGAAAATATTTCCAGGATGCCTTATTGGTTAAGCTATATTAAGTTGTTTCTTTATGGGTTCATCATCCTGGTTTCAATACAACCCTAGTACTTAGGATCTATTGTGTTAAAGAGATTTTTGAGAGTTCAGATAAGTGGAATCATATCATCTCCTAATTGTGATACTCCTGCTTATATTGAAATCTTATCCCCCTGTTGTTTTTAGCCTCAAAATTACTTTAAGCACTAGGAGTTAATAACTGATTGAAGATCGCTTTTATCACCATTTTTATTATTGAATAAAAATAGTTTATAATCAAAATCATATTGTGGTTATTTTCCTCCAAAATCTTTTATAGCATATGAGTGTTTTGATACTTAGCTGACTGCTAAATTGTTTAAATCCTGTAAAAATCACCAGTGAGCACTAACCACTCCTGAATTGCAACAATTCATGCTTGATCTGGGAAACTAATATTGAAAAGGAATAATTGACTCTGTAGTGGTAGTCATAGACACTTGCATCGCTTGTAAAAAGAAGAAGCCACATAAGGCAAATATAAGTATCATCTCATGACCCCTCAGCATCTTATTCATACTATTAGTTTTGAAATCATAGTGTCAGGGAAACTGGAGCGCAGGTGGTCTCTGGAGGGAATGACACAGGGCAAAGGTGATACAACAAGGCCAAGCAACCTAAAAAAATGAAAAGACGTCCTAAACAGTCAGTATTGTGTTTTTATATAAATCTTTGGAGCAAAACGCACACCAAAATGGCCACAACCATCAGAAACAAGAGCCCTAGGAGCTGGGAAGGGTGGCGTAAAATCTGAGTCAAAGGATAGAAAAATAGGAGGAGGCGGAGCTGGCGGAATAGGTGGCGGAGTGGATGGTGGGCTCACATACAGCAGTGGGTGCAAACCAGAGGGGAAAATGAACTCCAGCCATCACAGATATTAGGAGAGGTATATTTTTTGTTAAAGAATACAAAACTTATACAGGAAACTGGCCCAAAATTTTCTATACATTTTTGGATGATCGGAATATCTGAGGAAAGCAAAGCCTTTCTCATCTGGGAACTTAATTTTTAGGGGGTTGCTTTACGAAGATTCCAGTGGTTATTGAAATCTGATATGAGCTACAAAGTTTGTCAATCTTCAACAAAATCAAAATTTTTCAAATTTGGATAGATTTTGTAACCTCATCACTTGTGATTTTCTGGGTGTTAAGTTCTATTCCCGCCTGGGTTTTTTCCTCAAATAAGTCGGTTTCCTCAGACCTGGATGGCAAAGCCAAAACGCATTTTTTTGTCAACGCCCTTAGATAGGTCATCGGTGACCCTTAGGGGTTCTGGTCTCTGCCTCAAGGGCTTGTTGGACTTGGCTTTAGAAGGGCAGTTAAATCCAGGAAATATGTCACTATCTGTGAAATCACCCTCCGCTCTTGGATGGGGTTCCTACCATCTGAGGGGACATTGGTCAATGCGAAGTTCTTGTGGGGAGTGGGTAGCTTCATGGCAGCTAAAGAGGCTTGGGTGGAAGGTCATGCGGCATCTGGGAACTAGAGTGGAAGTCATGAATTAAGTCCTGAGCATTTGTCATATCCCAATAAGATACCCAGCTGTTCTCTGTCTCATCATATACTTTTTTCAGGAAACCAAGTATTTCAGGCGGCATCAAGATAGGAAAGAAGCAAGTACGGCATCAATCTCATTTTGGGGCTCACCATCCACTATGACAGGATCTGGGAGAGGTGGCATGTGACCATTGAAGGGGATTAGGAAGCATTCATGTAAGGTGCTTAACACTTTGATTGAGGGGGGTAAGTCAAACTGGTAAGCTGATGGGCCAACTTTTTTGAGGATCTTGAATGGTCCAAGACGCTTGAGACCTAACTTGCGGCAGGGTTGCTTCAGGTAGAGATTCTTAGAGTTGACCATGACCAAGTCACCAGGCTTAAACTCATGTCCTTCACGGCGCTTTCAATCAGCATATGCTTTGTAGATTCTCATAGCATCAACGAGATGGTCTTTCACTTCCTGATGTATGTCCAAGAGCTCTTTAACGCATTCATTGGCAGCAACGACAGTGGACTTAATCCGTGGACTTAGGTTGAAGCTGGGGTTGTAACCATAGTTTGCAAAGAAGGGGGAAGCGCCTGTAGAGGAATGGGTAAGGTTATTATAAGCAAATTTGCGCCAGTGTGAGGTGAGAGGTCCAATTGTTCTGATTAGCATTAAAATAAATACGCAAGAATTGCTCCAAACCTTGGTTTACCCTCTCCGTCTGTCCAGCTGACTGGGGGTGGAAGGCTATGGAGCGGCAGGGGCGGATGCTGAGGATGGAAAGAAGGGCTTCCCAGAACTGAGCGGTGAATTGTGTGCCCCATTTACTGATAATCTCCTTGAGGAGACCATGTAAGAAAAAGATTTGATCTACAAAGAGACGGGCTGTCTCAACTGAAGTAATGGTGTTGTTGCATGGGATGACATGGGGCTCTTTGTGAAACGGTTCACAACAACCATTACTACATCATAACCCTGGGACAGGAAGTTTCACAATAAAATCGATAGAAACTGATGTCCAAGGGCTCTCAGCAGCTTGGAGGGGAACAAGCAATCCAGCACTCCTCAGGCAGCTTAGCTTTGACCGGTTGCACGTAAAGCAGGACTTTGTGATTTTGCCTCATCTATGGCAATACTTTTCTAAAAAAATAAGTGGCGGACCAACTCAAACGTCTTGTACATGCCAGGGTGGCCAGCAGTTGGAGTGTCATGAGCTTCACGGATCACTTCCTCACACAAGGGTCCAGGAGGTACCCACTAATTTCCTTGATGGAGGATGACGCCATCCACCAACTGGTAGCCTTTGTCCAGGGACTCTTCATTCTATGGCAGGCATGCTTAATCTTATCGTAGTCAGTTGACAGAGATTGGGATAATCTAACACGGGCAGGGGTGTCAGCGTCACCTTCCAAAGGTTCCATAATAAGCAGAGCGGGAGGGGGTTGGACAGTGGTCTCTCCTTCACCTGTTCCAGCTTAATTAACATCTGGGTATTGTGGGCATCAACTAGAGCTGGTTTAGGTGATAGGGAAGGGTTCCGGGATATAGCATCAAATAACATGTTCTGGGTGTCATTAATGAAGTCATATTGGAAGTTAAACACTGACAGGATTTCTAACCACCGGGACTGATGAGGGGATAGCTTCTGGGGGGCGCGGGTTTACATCAATGTCTTGTGGTCAGTAAGGACAGTAATTGGCCACTTAGATCCATGCAAATGGTGGCGCCATTGTTGTACTGCCTCAACAACTGTAAGGAGTTCCTTGCCATATATTGCAAGATTGAGCTGCGCTAGGGTCATTTTCTTAAAAAAAGTAAGCAACAGGCGTTCCACTCCATCCTCACCTTCTTGTAGCGGAGAAGCTCCCTCAGCAAAGTTGGAAGCATTAATGGCGATAATAAAGGGGCGGCTGAGGTATGCATGTACCAACACTGGGCTGGGCAATAGTATAGACTTGACGGCGTGGAATGCGGCGTTGCATGCATTAGGCCAACTTAAAATCTTTTCCTGAAGCGGTGTAGAGAGGGGCGGTAACTCATGAGAGCTGGAGGATGAACTTCTTAATAAAGTTACATGTCCCAAGGTTACAGCGTAACTCTGTTAGAGATAAGAGGGTAACCCAATTGCGTATAGCTGCTTCTTTAAATGGGGCAATCATGTGACCATGTGAGAAGATAATGTTTCCTAAGAACTAAACCTTGGGTTGGAATAACTCACACTTGCTATCCTTAATTGTAAGGTCTGTTTTGAAAGTCTCTCCATGGCAGACACAAGGTGGCGGGCATGAGATTCTGCATCTGGTGAAAAGACCAGTATTCACCCAAGTAAGCAATCGCGCAAGTACCCATAAGGTCTCCCAAGCCAGCATCAATGAGCCTCTGAAAGCAGGCGAGAGTGTTCTTCAAACCAAATGGCATAACTGTGAACTGGTAGATACCTTTCCAAGTACAAAAAGCGGTCAACCATTCCTGGCCTTCTTTGATGTGAATTTGGTTGAAAGTGTTATGACAGTCGAGCTTGCTGAACACCATAGCCTTCTCCACCTAGCAGGCAATCTGTTGCTCCAGAGGGAGTGGATAGGGATCAGGCACTGTTACGTTGTTCAGATTGACATAATCAACGCAGGGACGAAGTGAGCCATCAGATTTCTCTACAAACAGGAGGGGGGAGCACACAGGTGAGTATTTCTTTAAAATTTGACCCTTATAGAGCATGTCGTCTACCCAAGCGTCCAAGGCAGCCTCCTCCCTCAGGGACAAGGGGTAAATTGGAGAGGATATCTTGAAGAGATCCAAGGTCAACTAGGACTCAAAGTCAAACTTGGTGTGCTCAGGGAGTGGGCGGGCCTTTGTGGGATCAAACAGATCAGCATATCCACGAATGCATTCTGGCATAGTAAGTGTTGGGGTCAGGGTGTCAGTAGGTTGAATAGAGGCTAAGCCCACCTTAAAAGAGGGGCCCCACCTTCTTGGAGCACCGTGGCGCTCTCATCTAAGCAAGGATGGTAACCGTGAAACCACCAGGAAATTGTGCATGCATGGTAGAGTCTATGAGGTTAGTGGCGATGTCAAATTGGCGCCACCAGCCAACCCCTAAAATAACGGGGTATAGGAGGTTCTTTATCGAGGAGAAGCTCTAAACAAAGTAACTATTGCCTGCAATGAAAGGAACAGGTGTTAACACGACACCTTGGAATGGTTTGAGATGCACCACCCTTCACAAACTGACCAACTCCCAGGGGCAGCTCCAGGGCCTCTGCCAACTCTTGGCGGATGAAGTTTTTAGTTGCACCAGTGCCCACCAAAGCGAGTGCTTAGAAGTTCTTCCCTGCAGAAGAAAAAGTAGCCATGAACAAGAAGTAAGCAGAGGAGGGTTTATTTCCCTCAGAGCCAAGTGATGACAAGGTGGCTCTAAGCCCAGAGGGCGGCGTATAATGTGGAGTATCACCTGAAAATTTACCCCATATGACTTCACATTGCCATAAAGTTGTCCGTGGGACTTAAATGGTGTGGGGTAGCTTAATGCTTTATGTTTAGTGGGAGGAAGATCTTTATCACATGAGACTACACCAGTCAGGGCAGCCAAGCTTTTGGTTGGGTCAGCCACGGCTAGCTATTCTTCAATCATCCTATCATGAGCTCTATTCGTTTCTGGATGGAGTCCACCTCAAGAGGTGACTCTGTCCTGATAGGAAAGAGTTGTCAATCGAGCCAACTGGGATGACAGGTTGGAAAGAAAGTATAGGTTCCAAAATGGCAACGGCAGGTCCGTACCCTAGAGGAAGTGAATGCTCTTATTCAAATGGGTTAGACTTACTAACCCCCTCTACATTTCAGGAAAGGAAGTGAGGAGTACTCCGTGGAGCACGGCGGTGCAGGGCCAGTAGTGAATGGACTCAATCTATGATGGAGGTTTCAGTCTCACCTTCCAGCGAGCTCACTGCTGGTTCCAAGCGGTAATGGGAGAGTACGGAAGTAGGGCATTCTAGATCAGGCTGGAAGCGTCCATAACGGCCAGTGTCTCAGCTGGATATGTCACCACTGGATCTGAAACATGTTGGTGCCCTACATTGATGGAATTGTCAAGTTCTAGGATATGAAGCTCAGCGATACAATTAGGCTTGGAGACACAGAGGCTGATAGCAACTGGGATGCAAGGATGGAGCATGTCCAAGATAAGGAGGGGGGAGGGTTATCCCATATGCCAAGGGATGCACCAGTATTATCTAGGGGCTTGCGGATAATGAGCCATATTCAACTGTTCAAGAGATTCCAACCTTTGATGCTCGCTCTTGAAATAGGAGCAAGTATTGAGCTGTAGTGAGGTCTCCTTGGAAAAAGTGTACAAAGGAGTTATAGTCCTCAAAGGTAACGGGGATACTCACATAGCTTGACAAAGCTTTCCAACGCTGGGAGAGATTCCAGGAGGGATCTATTATTCTCACCCTTAGAGAGTAATCATTGGTGATCTCCCTCTGAAATCTCATGGAACAGCAGCTGAAGAAGGAGGACGACAGCTAAGTCCTTGCCTTGAGACTTCTAGCAGGCCTATGACTGGACAATGTGTTAAAGATTTCATTCTAAATTTGGAATCACATGAATAGTGGGTAATGAGACCGTTAGTGACAGGTAATGCACACTATATGAGTATCTTGATTGAGGGGAGCCGCGCAACATCCTCAGCACACCCTTTGAGGAAGGTAACACCCAAGGTCAGAAGGGATACAAAAGTGCCAGCCCAGTGGACCGCTTCAATGGGTGACAACTCTGAGAGGATTAGGCTAACTCTAGCCACCCAACAGTAGAATAAACCCACAAATCAAATCCAGCATTTTTTCAGATAATGTCAGGGAAACTGGAGCACAGGAGGTCGCTGGAGGGATAGACACAGGTTAAATGTGATACAACAAGTCCAAGTGACCCAACAAAACGAAGTGACGTCCCAAACGGTCAGTATTGTGTTTCCAAATAAATCTTTGGAGCAAAACGCACACCAAACTGGCCACAATATCAGGGACAAGAGGCCCTGGGAGCTGGGAAGGATGGCGTAAAATCCAAGGAAAAGGCCAGAAAATAGGAGGGGGCGGAGCTGGCGGAATAGGTGGCAGATTGGATGTAGGGCTCACATACAGCAGTAGGTGCAAACCAGAAGGGAAACGAAATCCAGCCATCATAGCTATTAGGAAAGGTATATTTTTTTGTTGAAGAAGACAAAAATTATACAAGAAACTGGCCCAAGATTTCTAAATTTAATTAGGGTGATCAATATATGCAAAAAGCAAAGCCTTTCTCATCTTGGGACTAAACTTAAAGGGGGTTGCTTCACAAAGATTCCAGTGGTTATTGAAATCTGATATGAGCTACAAATTTGTCGTTCTTCAAAAAAATCAAATTTTTTTCATTTTTGGCCAGAATTCGTAACCTCATATCTTGTGATTTTCTAGGTGTTAAGTTTGATCCCCGCCTGGTTTTTGCCTCAAGTAAGCCGTTTTCCTCAGCCCTGGATGGCAAAGCCAAAACCCATTTTTGTCAATGACTTATATAGGCCATCGGTGACCCTTAGGGGTTCTGGTCTCTGCCCCAAGGACTTGTTGGACTTGGCTTTATAAGGGCGGTTAATGTTAGGATATATGTCACTAGCTGTGACACATGAGTCCACTATCTGAATCCACAGGAGGAAATTGATAAATCCTAATAGGGGTTGATAATTTCATGATGTTGTCTAAAGAAATTGTCATCTCTGCACAGACTGCTAAAGCTACTGTTAACTTTTTATTATAGAGCATATTTTCTAGGTGCAGATTCTTGCAGGTTCTACTATGAAACAATAGACAGAATTTTATGTAAAGAGTTGTGAGGAGTCAATGTTCAAAAGTGGTTACTGCACAGGTTTGTAAGGTTTTTTCCTAACTAATACACTTCCCTGTATGATGGCATTGTCAGAAAAGTACAAGTCTGATATTTTACTAAGAGTGATAGTTCATAATAAAGATGAAATTGGCCAAAAAACCCTGTCCGATTCTTGGTGGAACCCCTTGAATCAGGGAAATTCTTTCACTTTTGATTTTGTGCCAAATAACGTAGGTTTGGGAAGTCAGATTGCCTGACCTTGTGGCAAAATCAGAGGATTCCATCCAAGGTTCCTCCTGTCCCATTAACCATTTAGTTAAACCACTTACATGAGGACTACCCCCTTTTATAGCCTCAGAAGGGGTCACACCAGTTGTAAAATTTTTACTCCCAGTAATTGATTCATTTATTATATCCTTGCCTGATGGACTGGTCCTACATACTATTGACCCCTTATTGGCCATTCCATTGAAGCAAAGTGAGTTTTGAGAGCTCCAATAGGATGAAACTCTATATTTCCTAATTTGGAGACTTGTAGCTTATACTGAATTTCTTATCAGTCTCACTTCAAACCTCAGATTGAATATATTAAGCAGTGACATAGCAATAGGATTCTCCTTTCAACCTGTCGCCCTTACTAGTAAAATAAAAACTAAAGAATTGTATTATTTTCCTGAATTAAAAGTTCCCTTGTTTATTATAAGCGGTGTCCAAAAATCGTCTATTCATTTAAAAAGCAGCAAATGTCTATTTACTCCTGCTTATTTTAAATTTGTTGAATCCTTTGCAAATAGCACCAGCGGGCCTCTAGTTAAAGGCAGAATTTTGATAGGTGGTGCTCACTACAGGTGCCATTGTAAACCTTCAAATAAACTGAAAATGGAGGTTAATGGGGAAAGTCTATCTCACGACCTCACTGCTGAAATTAACCTTCAGATAGCTTCTCTGAGTTTTAGCTAGCCAGTGCTTTGTCTCGCCTCAAAAGTCTCGAGCAGCGCTTTTTCAAGGCCCTCATGGGGCCTTCCATGTTCTTCAAAACCTCTAAAGATAAGTTTACCTCAGGAGAGGGTAGCATCTCCTCTTTTCTGTTCGTTTATGAATCGATGATGAAAGAACCAAATTACAATCAAAAAGTTAAGTACATCTCTCCCTGCTTGAGCCATATAGCTCAAGAAACATTTTTTTCCACATGGTTAACCTCAGCACCTGGGAGGAGGTTAAACAAGCGCTTATTGAAGAGTTCGGCTCCATGCAGAGTTTATTAAGGCAAAAACAGGCCTTTATGTGCCTCAGCCTGAAAAGGGGAGATTAGCTTGACAATTTGTTAATCAATTTTATGCTGAAGCTCAGCCCTTGGTGCTCACAAAGGTTCTACCTCTTGATGATGCTATTGCGGCCATTCTAACTGGATTAGATTCTCATCCTACTATAGCCTGGAATCTTATCTTCGTTAAGCATCACCTCCAGCCCATCCGTGATATCAAGGAGACTCTGATGGAGGTTGCAAATATCTATCACACTGAAGCTAATTCAGACGTTTGGTCAAATCCTCCGGTTCTGACCATTGAGGAATTCTAACCTGAAGCCCCATCAAAGGAGGCTATGCTAACCTCTATTCTGGTTACCATCCCAAGGCCAGCACCTGCAGTGCGGCTCAAACCTGATCTTCATCTTCTCTGCAAACATGAGGTATCTAAGCTAGTTAGTCAGAGTGCATCATCGTCAATGGGGCAACGCTCCCTGCCCCCACCTTGCCATCAAGATCAGCTTTTTGCCATCTAATAAGCCTCTCCAAGTGGTCTCAAAGCCTAAACCCCTCTCTCAGGTGACATTTGCTCCTACCAACAATGGGTTCAAAGACCAAATTGCTAAAGCTAAACCACCAGTTTCCTTAAGGCTCACAGCCACTGATCAACCCAAAGCTGGCATAGTTAGAGCATCCACCTCCACGACGCTATCTCTTTCAGCTAACTCTAATCCTAAAACCTATATCTATAAGGCAGCCCAAGCCACCTACTTTGAAGGTCGAAAAACGAGCTGTGACAATTCCAACGCCTCCCACAAAAGTTATTAAGGTGGAGGAGCAACACCAGGATCTATCCTACTATAAGGGAAGCCCTGAACCTATCTCACACCCTATGGGCTCCCTAACATGCATTGATAATCCCTCCAATGATGAATCTGATGGGAGTTGTGAAGATGTGGGTCATTATGTTTAGGAGCTAAGTATTGGAGGTGGCTGAAAGGTTGAATCAAGAGAGAGTGGATATGGCTAGGATACCCCATTGACATTATCTTCATCATGTGCTGAGGGTTTGGAGGTTATTGACACTGCTAGTGATACTGACCATCTCATTACCTCACTAATCCGATCCACTCAGAGTGTGCACACCCTGCAGTCTATCCAGTAGAAATACTTTGAGACTGCCAAAAGACTAGCTTCTACTCTCCGGCTAAAGGAGATCCTGGCTCTTTTCCTAAAGTTAGGTGGAACCTTAACAAAAGTGTAGGTTGTCATTAACAGAGTACGGATCACAGCTATCCTTGACACTGGATCCCCAGTGATTTTTGTGTCCTCAAAACTTATTAAAAACATTAAGCTGGCCCCTGACCTCGACTACACCCAAGAGTTTAGTACTGGTGGTCCCTCTAACACATGTGCTATTGGGGCATACTCTTCTTTGCCCATCCGATTTGGGATACTCATCTTGTCAGCCCCCACAGTGGCCTTGGCTAACAATACCTATGATCTACTAATTGTTACAAAGTCTATGTTGGAAGACGAAGGGATCATTAACTTGAAGCAGGGGTATTTCTCCCTGCTTAATCTACGAGGTCCCTCTGATTATAGCCAATAATGAGCTTACCAAAAAGGAATACGATTGCGCAGTGAGATACCCTTCCTCTGACTTATCCCTGCACTACACTACGGCTGGATGAAATACAAAAATGTTGTCTCCATCAGTGGATGCTCTAGAGGGCATCCCTTTCTAGCGTTTGAACAGGTAGTAATTAAGGCGGGTGAACAACGGTTAGTTGACATGAAAATTACCATTCAAATCCTCCACAACTGTCTATTGCACCTAAGCATCATTGATGGAGTTTGCCCTCTTAAGTATAGAGTCTTTCCAGACGTTCTAGATCTAGCTTATCAGCGGCCAATTAATCTCCTGTAGGGGATTATTACCAAGAAGGACATGGTCGTCAAGAGGCATCATGAGATAGGAAGAGGCCTGATGGGGGCCCTACAATTGTACGGCAAACTCAAACTTCCGTCTCCTCGTTTGTATCCTTTTTCCGTGTCCAGATTTCTATTGAGTATAACCCAAGGCTTCACTGTATTGGATCTATGGCTGATATGGACTTACCCACAGACCAATCACTATGCACTCTACCTACTGTTCATATCTTTGATGATTTAACCCCAACAGAGCTTAATAAAGTTGTTAGTTTATTGGAGCCTTATAGCGACATCTTCTCTACCTCTGAAACTGACTATGAGAACATGAAGGGTTGGATGCATACTATTGATGTTGGGGATGCTTGTCCCTTACAATCTAAACCCTACCGTAAATCAAAGGTTGAGGAAAACAGATGTGGACGGAGCTAAAAGAGTTTTTGGAAGCTTGGTTATTAGTACCATCCCAAAGCCCTTGGGCGTCTCCTATTGTTGATCAAAAAGAAAAATGGAGGTCATCAGGTAGTTAAGGACTACCGTTAACTGATCAACTTCACAAAGAAGGATAGATATCCTATTTCCCGCATTGATGATGACCTAGCTCAACTCTCCAGCTTTAACTTCTTTTCCATTATGGACCTGGCTAGCAGTTATTGGCAAATGGACCTCTCTTCCCAAGATTATGAAAAATATGCTCTTATTTGCAGTGAGGGTCTCTTCCAGCCTATTCGACTACCTCAAGGGTTGTGCAACTCCCCTAAAGCTTTCCATCGGGCCATGGACCATATTTTGCATGATCTGACGTTAAGTTGCAGTATCGATTTATCTCGATGACACCTCATAGTTCTCAAAGACCTTCAACGAACATCTTGCTCACCAAAAGCAGTGCTTCAGCGTCTACGTGAGGCCAACATTAAGTTAAAGCCTACAAGTGAGCATTTTTCCAGAGGAAATTAGATTTCCTTGGACACGCCATTTCACAGGACTGGATTAATCCCCTCCAAGTCAATATTGAGGCTATATCCTTATATGCCTGCTATTAAATCCCTACGCAATAACCAGGTATTCTTGGGTATGATGGGGTATCACCACCAATTTATCCCCAAGTTCTCCCAACTAAGTGAACCTCTTGTCCTCTATTAGCGAAGAATTTCCCTTTTCATTGGGGAGCTGAACAACAGGACGCCTTTAAGACACTAAAGCAGTTGTTGAACATCGATGAATCCCCCCCTTGGGTTGGGACCATCTAGTACTAAAAAAAAAAAAAGCAGTTGTTGCAAAAGCATCCAATCCTGCGCCACCCTGATTATGGTAAACCTTTCCTCTTATTTACTAATGCCTTTGGCTACGCTGTTGGGGCCATTCTAGATCATTTGGATGCTAATGGCGTGGATCACCCCATCCGCTATTTCAGAAGGACGTTATCCTAGGCTGAACGTAATTATAGTATCACTGAGAAGGAGTGCCTTGCGGTCCTTCTGGCTGTAAAATAATACTGCCCTTTTTTGTATTGACTCTTTCACTGTGGTAACTGACCACGCCTCCCTGAAGTGGTTACAAAATATGAAGGATCACTTGGGCGGTTGGCTCGCTGGGCCTTAGAGCTCCAACACTATGATATGAAGATTAATACTCGTGTTGGGACCTGCCATATGTACTTGGATAGTTTGACTTGGTTGCCTATCCTTCACCTGGACAATACTGAGGGTGAGAGGCTGCATGACCTCCTTATAACCCAAATTCATGGGAAGATGAGGATGAACCCATCAGGAAAACATTAGCTTGGCACTCCTGAAACACCAAGGTGGAAAGCATGAAGTTGAATAAGAAAATAGGGTGAATTGGTTACTAATTCTGACAATCAGAGCGTGTACCTGCGATCTTGGAGTCCCATACCATTCTAGGGCATAGCGAAGTATGGAAAATTTATGATTAGTTTAAAGTGTGGTATTATCGAGAGGGCATCATGGAGACAATAACTGATGTCCTGGATGTCTGTCTGACCTGCAAGAAGCAATCCAACTATAAGACTAGGTATCAGTACCAACCCACTATGACGTAACAACCCTTTCACACCATAAGTCTAGACGTGGTAGGCTCTCTACCCCAGACTACTGGGGAAAACCGTTACATCCTAGTAGGCATGGACCACTTTACTAAGTGGGCGAGGCTGTGGCTCTTCATGCTCAAAACTAAAAAGCCAAGGCCACTTTCCTTCATCAATATATAATTTATCGCCATGGTTATCCCCAGGTCCTTCTCTATGACAATGTGAAAAATTTTACTTTCATAATAGTTAAGATCCTCGCACCCCATGGGAACACAACAGCTTTTCTTGGCCCCCTATAATCCCTTGACCAATGGTACCATGGAAAGAGACAATGGGACCCTGGTCTTTAAAGTACGAAAAATGGCCACTTAAGACCATCTTTCACTGGGATCTTTACTTACCCAGCGCCCCCATGGCTTTATTGTATCAGCTATCACTGGATCCTTAAAAAGTCGCCTTTTCAAATGTTGTATGGTCAAGAACCCAGGATGCCAGCGTTACTAGCCAAAGATATTTTCTCCAAAGAAGACTGATCCTGAGAAAGCTATGAAGAAGTTATCCCAGCACAACATCTAGTTGCAATCAGAGGCGATGACCAACTTAGTAAAGACTGTCACCAAAGAGGGTCAAGCTGCTAACGAGCTAAAGCCCCCTCTACCTTTCTTATAAGTGTCAAACTTGGCGCTGAACTACCATAATCATATCACTCCCAGAAGTGAGAAGCTTAAGTCTATCTGGGAAGGCCCTTTTGTCATCACTTATAAGTGAGGGGAAGAGTACTCTATCAAGTCCCTGGCTATCGGAGTTACTGTTAACCAAGTCCATGGCCAGTTCCTGCGCCCTTACTTTTCCCCTAACACTCCTGAGGGGGGTAATGTCAGACAATTACAAATCTGATATTGTAATAAGAGTGCTTCAGTAAATAATAAGTACAATATCGACCAAAAGACACTGTCCAATTCTTGGTGGGAGCCCTTGAATTGGGCCAATACTTTTATTAATGATTCTCATCCAAATAGCTTTAGTTTAGATAGTTGGATTTCCCTGACCATGCAGCTGAATCAGGAAAGTCCATCCGAGATTCCTCCCAATCCCATTAACCATTTTTTTAAACCACTTACATGAGGAATACCCCCAATTATAGCCACGGAGGGGGTTCCACCAGTTATAATAATTTTATCCATGGTAATTAGTCCAATTATATCAAATCCTAGCCTAACAGACTGGTCCTACCTACTATTGACCCTTCATTGGCCATTCTGTTGAAGTGAAGTGAGTTTTAAGAGCTCTGATAGGTCGAAGCCCTAATTATCCTAATTTGGAGAGTTGTAGCTTAAACTGAATTTATTGGCCATCTCACTTCAACCCTTGATAATTTATATACTAAGTAGTGAAATATTAATTGTGTTCTCCTTTCAACCCATCGCCCTCACTAATAAAAGTAACTAAAAACCGTATTAATCTCATGATTTCAAAGTTCCTAAGTTTATTATAAGTGGTGTCCAAAAGTTTTCTACTTTATTAAACAGAAGTTAAGAGTTTAAATATTCCTGCTTATTTTAAGTTGTCAAATTCTGTGAGAATAGCACCAGAAGGCCTTACTTTAAAGCCAGGATTTTGACAGAGAGTGAGAATGGATATGGACCAATAAAGGTTCAGTAATTTTTGACCATTGTTCACTATAGTATTTAGTCTCTTCTGTCCTACAAGAACTAAAAAAATTACTAGTAAAATGTAATACAACCAATATCAAGACACTTAATTAGTGAAAAAATCATAAATATATGGTATTCTAGAGCCCTAGTGCGCTCTACTAGCTTTATTAGCCTTAGTCGCCAGAATTCTAGCTTTATTTTCATCAACATGAAGCTTCAGCATGCCCTCTGGCCAAAACTTTTTTTGACTCAGTTTCATAAAATAGGCGATCCTGCCCTCAAGCTGGTAAACTAAATTATCAGGGGTAAGACAAAATAAATAAGGAATTCTAATCATCAAATTGATCACAAAAGTAAATTTAGAGCTCCCTCCTTGGGAACCTAAAATTAATGACATAACTCCAAATGATTAAATGCTACATTGTAGCTTACCCACGAAAACCTACAAGTCATTGACACTATAAATCATATTGGAGAGCATCCCTTAACTAATTCATTGGTATAAGAACAAATTGGGTAAAGCATAATCTGGTTAAATTCCCAACAAGACCTAACTTATATAGACTATCTTCTTCCAACATATTTGCTGATGCAAATAGCTTATCCTGAACCCTGCGTCCTAGAGGTGGCGGTAACCAAATGGTGTGTATGTTACCAAAACTTAAAACTAAGGTAAGATTCAATGGTGGCATTTGTAATTGAGAAATCAATAACAGATCATCAAAAAAGATGTATTCAATGATTATCACTAAGAACCTAAGTCCTAAAGCACACTAAAACGTTATGAAGACATCCAGATATTAGTAAAATAAGATATATAATTTAAGAACGTAATTCTGAACCTATAGTTAGTTATTGGCATGCTCATGGGGCTTAGCATACACTCTATACAAGATACAACCATCTGAGAGGTCTTTAATTGTGTAGGCATCCAATGCCAACTTATCAATAGATTTAATGTGACCAATCCGTAACTGGCCTACCATGTTTTGGCGTCTGAAGCCATGAATGTCACAATAATTAACACAATTAACAATTTAAAAGTCAGGAGAGCTGGATGTTTGGCATCTTCATATTCTTATGACTTAAAATTCTTTTTGAGTGTATTGTGTAGGAAGAGGAATGTAACCCTATCAGGACTTTTGTCAAGTTTTTAAAAATATTGGAGAGGTGTCATTGTCAGACTCATATCAAGTAATAATTTAAAATCGGAGTCAAACCAGACTGACGCCTGTAAAGCAATTCAAAAGGGATTTCCTGTTGGAAAATGATAATTTAAATTATAGGTCAAAGTCGCCAATGTCAAATATTTTACCCAGCTAGAAATTTCTCAGCGACAAGCTTATTTAAAGTAGCAGCCAAAGTACCATTTACTTTGTTCAAGCATCCTATTGATCTCTGGATGGTAATGCGTCATTAGTATTCCTTTGTCAATTTAGGTTGTTTAATTTCAGTATAATATGCGTGGTAAAGTTGCTGCCATTATTCGTTAAAATACTGAGGGCAGCCGTGCTAATAAATTATCTGATCCATTATGAACATGAAAATGGATGGCATCTACTTTAGTGATAGCATGTGCCTTTACCAAACAGGTTAGGTGATTGATTGCTATGATGAAATATCATCTCTTCTCAGTACTCAGGTTCAATGGCCTTACAACGTCAATGGATACAGTATGTATGTGAACTAAGGCTTTACTAGTTATAAAGTAGTGGTCTACTTAAAGGGCTTGTGTGCCTGACACATTAAACAACAACCAATGTGTTCCACGACTCAAATTAAGGGATTCACAGTAGTTCTCACATTTTAACTTTTCAGAGTTTTCTGTAGGCCCCATTCAGTTGCATTATGAGCTGAAGTAATAATAATAGTTTGCTCAGATGGGCTCAAATACAATATGTTTTTTTCCTTTGAAAATTTGAATAATTGACCCTTGATGCTATTTATATTTTCCATCGCTTTGTTTAGTGTTTACTAAATCTCAGGTGGCTGTACCTTGATATCCCCACCAAGCACCTTCTCATACAACGCATCTGTTTCACGTTGCAGAACTAAAATTGTGGGTAATTGCAGAAATACATTGGTATTTTGCTGCATGGTCCCCACCTGATGTACAATCTCATTGTCAGATTATGGTGGGTGACTCTAAAATAAACCTTTGATAACCATCATATTGGGCTGATTACCCTTTCAACGCTTGAGCTAACACCTAAATTATCACCTCAAAGCATATTACAATAATACCATTTGGGCTAAA